>PVKA01009394.1:33569-68657 GCA_004027165.1 Ctenomys sociabilis | reverse complement strand
AAAAAAAAAAAAAAAAAAAAAAAAAAAAAAAAAAAAAAAAAAAAAAAGCTGAATTATGAGACCAACCACAACACAATGAAAAGCTGCCCTTAACTAGAATATTAGTAACAGATGATGCTGGTGTGAATTAACTTGTTATTCTAGAGCCCTTATAAACAAAATCCCCAAGGTAGTGTTTGCATTATCAGATAGAGGGTTAGTTAATGAATGAGGACTTAAGCACAGAGCATTTCACTACTATATAGAAAACAAGTGCAGTCTAGTCAGGAAAAAACCAACTGGACTCTATTACACACACCTCAATGACAAGACTTCCCACCACTTGTGAATGTAAAACATTTAATTTAAAAATGTTGACACTACAATGTATAAAACAGCTATTATAAATGCACATTGTGTATTCTGTAGCTTCCAGGTTTACTTTTTTCTTTAAAGGAAACTGTAAGTTACACTGTGGTTAAGACTTGTATCTTCACCCTTGAAAAGGCCTACATTCTATCACAGTGATGTATGGTGAGACTTAACAGCTCCAATTGTTAAACACTTGGATCAAGTCATAACCAGTTTTATTCCAAACGGACCCTGTGCACATTTATCAATTCTAGTACCTCAGTAGCTACCCAACAGGTCATTAACATACAGAGACATGCGTCATGAGAAGCAAGAAGTCTCACCCATCCCTTCTGCATATCAGCACCTTGTCACTCCTGAGCAACGGTGCTCACATCACTGAGGTCTGTAAATAGTCTCTTTTCGCATTCGTCCTGAATGAAAGATGGAATGACTTAAGTACAAATGCAACATGTTATAAACAATTTCTTATAAAAAAAGAAAAGTCACAAGTTAAACCAAAGTATTTTACAGAATTTACTACAAAATGCCGTAAAAATTGCCTTCATTTACGCTCCCTCTCCGTGTCCGGCGGGCCGACTGGATGTCCTTGGGCATGATGGTGACTCTCTTAGCGTGGATGGCACACAGATCAGTATCTTCAAATAGGCCCAACGGAGATGCTTCGCATGCCTCCCGAAGGGCACCAGTGGCTGCACTCTGAAACCACAAGTCGGTTTTGAAATCCTGGGCAATCTCTCTCGCCAACCTCCGGAAAGGCAGCTTCCGAATGAGAAGCTCGGTGGATTTCTGGTAACGACCAATCTCTCTAAGCGCCTCAGTACCAGGCCTGTAGCAATGAGGTTTCTTTACTCCTCCGGTAGAGGGGGCGCTTTTCCTGGCAGCTTTAGTGGCCAGTTGTTTCCAGGGGACTTTCCTACCAATGGACTTACAAGCAGTCTGCTTGGTTTGGGCCATTTTCTTTTACCCAATGCAGATGTCTTAAGTCACTTTTCGGACCACTGCGCTGACCTTCAGGCAACAGCCGCAGTTAAGGAAAGCAAAATCGCTGACTCAACGAATGACCAAACCACTCTGCCCCCAAGGGGATGATTTTGAAGGAGATTCATGACAATGCATCTTTTACTGTAACACATTTCTTATTTTTTTTCTTCTCCTTTTTAAAATGTATTTGATATAGGGGCTCACTCTGTACCTGGGACTCATAGTGATCGTCTTGTTTTCTGTCTCCCCAGCACTGGGATTTCAGGTGAGCACCACCACGCCCACTCTCTGGGCCCACACTCCCATGACAGGCGTGTGGTGTGGGACATCAAACTCCAGTCCTTGAAGTTGCCTAAGCAGATGCTTGGTCCACTGAGCTATCTCACCCACCATGCATTTCTTTATAATTTACAGATTCACCAGAGTTTGATCACACCTCCTATTCCTAAGTGATGCTTACACATGTAACCCTAAGGAAATTTTCAAAACTGTTCTATGCAGATCTTTTGTACTATGTAAATTCTACTGTAAGCATAAACATATTTATTAAAAGGGCAGTATATATACAAATATTTACATAGCCATAACCATATACATTATAGATATACACCTACACCCATATTTCACACTTACTATATGTGGTCATTTTGTAGAATATATCATTAAACAGAATGAAAACTATGACAATCAATTAAAAGCAAACAGTAACCAAATTAGAAAATGTTAGGTATCTTTCTTAGTCTAATTTTATAACCACTGTGTCTTAGTTACTTTTTGTTTGTTTCTCAGACAAAATACCCTACACTTAAAGCTAAAAGGCAACATGTTTTGTTATGGCTGACACATTGTGTCAACTCAAGAAGTTTAGAAAGTGAGCTGAGTAACTTAGCAGGAGGACAGCATCTTCACATTGCGAACATCCTGAGCCTGTGCTAGAGGAGGGCACAGAGACAGTGTGGGCGTAGAGGGTGCCCCCCAGCGCTGGCAGAAGAGGCTTGCTCCTCCCTTTTGGCTCGGCCGCTCTTGCAGTATTCTGTCACCATGAACTGTTGCCCTCTGCCATGTGCCTCCCTGCCTTGCAGCCAGCAGAGAATGAACTGAAAGCCCCACAACCTGGGAGCTAAAGAAAACTTTCCTTGTTTCATTCTGGGAGTCAGGTATTTTGGCTCAGCAATGCAAGGAAAGTAACCATGCTCACTCCAAAATGGTGGCATGGCAGAGGGGCAACAGTTCATGGTGGCAGAAGACAGAAAAGGCAACAAGGGAGGGGTCAAGCCTCTATCCCCTGTGTTGTGTGCAGGCATGGCACTCAAACCCTTAATCCCAGCATCAGACCTTGAATCAATCACATAGTCTAGACGCACCCACCCTTAAAAGGTGCTCCCCCATGACTGTGTGAGGCTCTGGGTACATGTAGGCACAAGCCACACACACTTAATATGCATATTCATCAGTAAATGCTTGCTCCTGATACACACATGCCATCAAACTATGAGTAACACCAAAAATCTTACTTTGAACCTTTAGTCTAATGGTACAATGTGGACACTGGAGAGGGATTTGAGCAGGAAAGAGTAGAGGTGTTTCAATCACTAGTGTTCATGATTTCTTTTTATAAAAGCCTTTTGAGTATTCAAAGTTTTCTTTTACTTCTGTACTGCATAGAATTAATACATTTTATATTGCTGTAACTCCTGTATTAACAATACAATGATAATGATAAAGTTTATATCACCACTGTCACAAAGAAAATACAAAATAAAGGCCATTTTCCTTATGGATTATAATATATGAAAGGAAATGATTATAAGGAGAAAGGCAGACTCAGATGTGGTGGAAAAACAAGATCATTTATTTGGCAGGCAAAGCCACATGTCCAGAGATGGGTTCATGATGCATGTGTGGGGCTTGTACCATACATTTGCCCCTCAAAGTAGATAGTAACTTATAGTATATCTTCCCCTTCATTCTCCTGTTTGCTTTTTTTTCTGTCTCTCAAGAGCATAGCACTTTTATAGATGCAAGTGCCACACTCAGCAAAAAAGTTGTTGAATGAATTCACGAGCCAAGGAGGGAGGGAAAATCTATTTTCTACAGTGAGGTCTATTAAGTCCAACAAGCCATACTTTCCATCTCAGCTCTGCTTCCTTTATCTCTTAAACTAATGGGAGCTACAGCATGGTCTCCACAGAGCCACTGAAATTGAGACTCAAAGCATTGTTGTGTTTGCAGGGGCCTGTCCAAAGGAAATAACACTTTCTTCCATTAGAGAAAGAAAATTTATTTTATTTTCAAAAGTACAGAGATTTTAAGCTATGCAAAGAGCAGAATATTGCTCAAATACTACTACTGATTGTAGAGACCATAGCAGCACAGCCTATCCTTTATCCCACATTTGGAAATCAGGTTTATTATCACTGTTCAAAGCCAGTGTAGGCACTTGGGGTCAGATAGAACCTTACCCCTCCTGCACCTTGGGATGTGCTAATTAGTGGACATTATATGACATACATGTTAAAATATACTGTGGAGAGATGGTGAAACACTGTCCAGTCAATTCAGAGAATTAAGCAGCATCTGTTAATATCTTGCAGCCAGGAGCCATTTGACAGGCAAGTGCTAAATGGTGTCAGCAGGGTTATGGTTTTTCCCACAGTCAGCTAGCCACTTTCTTCATGGTTATAAATCATTTAGCACCCTGTGTCTCCATTTCTTTGAAAGTTAAAGTGAAAGGCACTTACTTGAATGCTCATTTTTTTTTCCTTCAGCAACAATTCAAGTTTACCATCTTCAAAATGGAGAAAATAATACTTCTCCTACAGCAACTGTGAGGCTTAAGGAAAATAATCTGTGGAAATCTGGGCTCTGATTGGCACAGCAGACAGGACCACTGCAATTATTGCTGTAATCATTACTTTCAGAGATCTGTGACATTCACTAGGGAATCACTTTTCCTAACACCAAATAGGTTAAAAGTAAGAATGGGACAATTACTGGACACTTTTCCCTAGAAAAGTTTCTATTCACATTTCCTATTTAGGACCTGGTCCTTAGCACATCTGGGTAATCTATATTGTCATTTTACAGAAAACCACTCACAACCACCCTGACTGCTCTGTTTTATCCCAAGTCCTTTACATATTTCTGTCCTGCATTATCTTTGACAAAAACCAAGGTATTCAGCACCAAGTCCCTAAAACACCACATTTGCATTACCAACATTCTTGCCAAGTTTCAGGGAAAGCCTAGCGACACAAGAGCAAAATCTCCTTGATAAAGATCATCTACAGACCCTGGCACTGGGTGCCATGCATGTTCTCTGGGACATCGTTTCCTGACTATGTGGAAAGTTGGCCTTGATTTGGGATTAGGTCGTAGGATGAAACCAAGTGTTACCAGCAAGACATGGTCAGGCCTGAATCCTGCCCAGATATCCAAGGTGGCTTACTGTCATTAACCTAAGGAAGGAAATAAAGTGAATTGGCTTACCACTTGAAGACTGAGCATTTTACCATTTCCCTCACCGTGGGAACTAAGATACCAAATCTAGTCAGGAGTCAGGACTCATCTTATCAGTTTTTACAAACCGAGGGGAAAGTGATTTTGGTCAAAAGGAAATGGATTCCAGCTCCCCAAGCAGTCATGAAGAGCCTTTACTGATTGCCTCAAATCTCTAGATAACAGTTTCAAGAGTGCACAGGCTTTTCAACAAGACAACAAGGAATGGAATAGATAAGAGACCCAGGAACTCTCAGTGTAGTTGATCTCCTTTCCTACCTTGTGGAATGAGTCTGGGTCTTGAATTCTTCATGCCAGGATGTAATATCCCATGGAACTATTTTCTGACAGTTGTGTAACTTCTCTGTCTATTCAACTGAACCAATGGGCAGTGATTTATTTGTTCAATGTGAGGAATTTCAAGAACTAATTTATCTCTAAAACAAACCCCCATGTTTAGAGATCTATTTATCCTCTGATACAAAAGAAGCCTAATGATCTCACTGTTGTACAGTGGGTTCTATGAGTCAACCTCCCTGTGGGAGCAGGGTAGAAGAAGAACACAAAGGCGAGGATAGCGCTGCAGCCAACTTGGGGCCCCTGGGGCTGCTAATGTCTCTTGAATGCTTCCAGTCCTGGAGATGGTCACAAGACTTCCTGACGGTCTCCAGTCCAGATTGCTATTTAAGGAGCCCATTGGCCAACTTTCTGACCATGTGGGAAGTCAGCTGTGACTTGGGATTGTGTGGTAGGATGGAACTTTCTGTTCAGCCTCTAGCTGCTTAATGGACCCTTCCCAGTTAGTAATTCTCCATCCACCCTACCCTTTCCTGGAGAATACATTAATCAGTGTTCATAAACCCCAGGCCTCACACAGCATATTCTTGCCTCTTTTATGGTGCCATTGCAATGGATCCCCTGTTAAAGTTTAGCTGAGCTTTCAGTGTAGCATGACTGTTCATCATTCCTGGTGTGGAGTCCCATTCTAACATCAAAGTTGGACCACAGGTCTCATAAGATATTATCTTCTTTTATTGCTTTTGCAGAGCAAAAGAAACCAGCAACAGAATGAAGAGACAACCAACAGAGTATGAAAAAAAACCTCCATCTGTTCCTCACATAAGAGACTAATATCTAGAATAGGTAAAGAACTGAAGAAAACTTAGGTCGTCCAAACTTAAAGACCCAGTCCAAAAATTGGCATCTGAGATAAATTCAGACTTCTCAGATGAAGAAGTACAAATGGCAAATAAATATAGGAAAAAGGGCTCAGCATTGCAAATTAGTACTGAGATTCCATCTCACCCAAGATCGAATGGCTATCATCCAGAAATCAGCCAATAACAGATGTTGGTGGGGCTGTGGAGAGAAAGGAGCCCTTCTACAATATTAGAAGGAGTGTAGACTGGCACAACCACTTTAGAACCAATGTGTAGTTTAGTTCAGAAACTAAAATTAGAATTTCCCCTTTACCCAGGTATTCCTCTTCTTGATATCTTCCCAAAAGAGTTAAAAGCATCATACCCCAGGGATATATGAACACTTGTATTTATAATGGCAGTCTGTAATAGCCTGTCTTGGAAACAACTGAAAAGTTCATTAAGTGATGAATGAATAAAAAAGATGCTGTTTTTAAAAAAAATATAATGCAGTATTTGCCAGCTATAAAGAAGGATAAATTTGAGACACTTATTGATAAACTGATGCATCTTGAGTCCATACTTTTAAGTGAAATAAATTAGACACAAATGTAAATTTTGCATTGTCTCTCTGGTGTGAGAAACAAACGTCAACAAGAAGCAAAATATACCATAGATATTATGAAACAGAAATAAATTTTCAAAAGGAAATGTATAGTTGGAAGGTGTTATGATTTGTGTCCAGTATCCTCCCAAAGCCTCTGTCAGTCATGGGCAAGCTTCTATAGTTTGTGATTAATTTCAGACCTAATGCTGAGATTATGGGTTTGAGTGGTGCACCCATCCCAGAGTGGGTGTTTTGGATACAATATAATGGAGGGAAAGAGGCAACTTAATGCTGCAGCTGCTGCTCCTTCCTTCGCTCTTTGCTATTTTTCCAAAAACATGAACAATGGTCCTCTTCCATGTGCCACTCTGCCTTGGAGTCAGCTGAGTATGGACTTAAATCTCCACTAATTGTGAGCTAAATCAATCTTTCCTTTCTAGATGTGTGGTGTCTGGTATTTTAAAAATAATTTTATTGAGAAACAAATAGCAATGAGACAGTTTCAAAACTGATTAGTAGGACAGTTTTAATAATTACTAAATTGTATATTGTTGTCTTCTTAGTGGTTATGCATAGCACAAGATGCAGACATGATATCCTTCCACAAATACTATTAGAACAACTCTTTCTATTCACTGAATTAAGAAAAAGTAGCTGTATATTTATCCTAAGTATTTTGAATACATAGATACAAAATGGACCTTCATTTGTATCCCCTTTTTTTTGTTTAGTTTTGTCAGAGAAGGGTATTGCATTTCCAGCAATGAGAAAAAACTAACTAAACAGAAGGGTGAAAGGGAAAGGAAGGAAGGGAAAGCAAAAAATGAGAAAGAAAGAAAAAAATGAAAACAAATATTTGTAAATGAGGGGAGAAGTGGTTAGAAGGAATGGGAGGAGAAAAGAGGAATCAAAATATGTCTTATACATTCCAAGAGTGGTACAATCACCATGGAAATCCACCATGGATTCCTCAAAAAGCTAGGACTTAAATCCCATTCAATCCAGCTATTCTTCTTCTGAGTATTTTCCCAAAAGAACTGAAAGATCATACCATAGTGATATATGTGTGCCCATGTTTATACCAGCACAATAGGCACATATTGGAAACAACCAAGATGCCTGTCACCTGAGGAATGGATGAAAATGATGTAGTTTTTTTATACAATGCAGTATTACCCAGCTATAAAGACAAACTTGAAGCTTTCATAGGTAAGTGGGTGTAACTAGAGGCTACACTCGTAAGTGAAATAAACCCGACCCATCTGTGTAAATATCACGTAGTCTCTCTAGTGTAAGAACCTGAAAGAAAAAGTAAAACTGAAAAAGTATAACAGATACAATAAAATGAAAAGAAATGGGACTTAAGGATTAAACAATGAAGAGGAGAAAGATAGAAAAATGGCGGGGGAAAACATGCAAGTACATATACAGGATGGCTGATGTGATCGTACTAAGAATTTCCATCAATTCTTTGAAAATAGCAGCTAATGTGTAGAATTTTCACCTTGACTAACTGTGTATGCTGATATCTGTGAACTAAGCACTACACTGAGGACAGCAATGGGTAATACAAAAAGTATGCTTGAACACCTGTCATCTTGGTCTTCTAAATGTGTACCATTCCTAAAGGTCATATCAATTACTCTCTTTAAAATAATTTTTAAAAAAGGTAATAATAGAAAAATAAGAGAGACAGGAACAAAAATTTAAAATTTCTTAATAGCAAGTGATAGCATTCAAGTATATGCCTAGTCTTTCACAACTATATCTTAATCTGAGCAACAGATTTGATGATGGAAATAGATAATATATTAATCATTGTTAATCAACTACTCTTGTTTTGAAAATCTGTAATGCATGTATTATTGTATTATACTGTTTCTGTTTTTGTTTTTACTCTTCAAAATAAAATAAAAGTATTTCAAAAACATGTGTCTTGTATATTACCTATGATGAAGTCGATCACTATTTATATCTAAATTACACCAGTAAACATAATAAAAATTTACAAAAAAAACCGAAATGAAACAATTGCTTCCTTGATTTTGGAAGTCAGTGAAACACTTAGACAATTTGATTATTCATCTAACAATTTCTTTTATAATAAATGTGTAAGTAAACTAGAAATTTGGTCATTTGAGGTCTCATGAAATTCTATAGTCAGTACAGAAATTCATATTAGGGCAGAGAGATGCCACAAGGAAACTTTTCTTTTAATTGTATCATTTTATCTAATTATGATTATATTAAACCTTTTTGATCATAATAGCAGAAGCTCTTTGAGTAGTCTACAGGAGAGAGAAAGTACAGGGGTTAATAAGAGGACCTGTAAAAGACTATTCCCAAGGGCACAGGAGGAAGAACAGTTGTGAAGGCCTGGAATTTTCCTGCTTGCTGGGGTACTAGCATCTGCAGCCATGAGTCCTTAGAGGTAAAACAGGCCTATGTTATCTGTGTCCCCTTGTGTGGGTGGTGGCCTTTTATCATTACCAGCTCAGTGTGCATTTTTTAAATATGTGCATCACTGGGCACCTCACAAGCCCAATCGTATCACTGTCCCACCAGGAATGGGCAGCTTCTCCATTCTGTGGTACAGGAGTGATGCCTGTTGGCCAATGGGCATTTATCAAGCCCCACTAAGGATTCTGTCCATGGGGAAGCATTGCTCCTGCCAAGTCTAACTGTCCCCATGAGTGAAGTATTTGATTGTGTTGCATTTTCATTGGCAGCCCTGATACCGATATCAGTGAGCATTTGGAGTTTTCTTTGCAGTGATGGATACCTAATGGTACATGCAGGACAGAGAGATCTGATAGGGTGATGGAGATGCCAGTGGACAGCAGAATAGAAAGGGAAGATTAGCAGTTACTTGCTCATGTCAGACATAAGAAAGGGAAATGTCAATATATCAGTGCAACTAAATGGGCCTTGGTATAAGGATTCAGTGCGGTGTGCTTAAATCTTTATACAGTAGTTTTTCCTAATATCCTGGAAGCAGCATTATTTATTTGGTATTAAGTTGTTGATGCATAAATCATTATGCATGTTTGAAGCAGCTGCCTTGCATTTCCTTTTGGGATTTTGCTTTCCTTCTCTTTGTACTTTTATTATGTTGTTAATTTTGCTTAGTGATAAACATTTATGAAGCTTGTTTGATTTATATTTTAAATTGTACTGCCTTCAGAACCTCAGTCCAAGACAAAGTTGTCTGAAGCCTTCTCACTCAGAACCCTTACTCTGAGTCCTTCCAGGGTGGTTGGTCTGTGAAATGCAGTTCAGTTTTCTCTGTGCCCGCATATGCATCAGCTGAGTTTCCAGAGGGTGTTGTGCTCTGTAATAAATCATGCAAGGGGTGAACTCTAAGTTAAGCTAGAAGGTGTACTTACTTTGGTTGGCAGGAAACTCTGTGGCTCATTTCTTCATAGTTTGATTTTTCTTGCATCAATTCTATAGTGAATAATAGACAAATGCATTGTTATTGCTCCATTTAGGTGAGGAAATCACAAAAAATATTACATTAACTTTCATTAAAAGCTCCTCAGTGGGAACATTTATGCTGAAGTTTATGATTCAAAACATACTCCAGAAGTCTAATTTACACCACCAGCCCAGTATCCATTTAACACTCTGTGTTAGTAATGCTTATGTACAATCATTTTCCTTATGGCAATTGCAGTTAGATAAAGATGGATTTGTCATCAATAGATGTGGATGTATCTTCTTTTCCTAGAATTCTATGGTTATATAAATTCTAGAGTGTTAATTTCCTCATAGAGATATAATTACCTCAACTATAAAATAAAGATAAAAATTTATTTTGTAATTTTTAATTTTTATTTTAAGAATAATAAAAGTGATAAATAAAATTAGAAATGTAGAATGACAGAAAACAAGATGATAGGAATTCAAACATTGTTATACTACACATCGTTGTCATCAAAGTAATTGTTCAGATTACCAGATATAAGCATATAAAATTGATCAAAAATTAAATATTCATAATTGCTTTCAATAAACAAATTAGCACAACTGAAAAACTCTCCTCGAGAGCCTTCCGTAGTGCCATACGTCTGTAATTCTAGCACTCAGGAGCTGAGGCAGAAGGGTTGCTATGAGTTTCATGCCACCTTGAATTACATAGTTAGAACCTGTCTTAACAAAAGATACTGAACCAAAAACCAAATAAACAACAAAAAAGCTTACATTAGGAAATAATTTTTAGAATCAGGAGAACTGTACATAAAATACACAGTTAATTCCTGTCTCAAGGAAAATATGAAGTAACTATTAGCATGTTTCATAATGTTAGCACTATTAGCTGACAGAACAATGATTGGAGAAGATGAGTGCTGGTATGTCTGGCTCAGCAGCCAGAAATATTACTTCAGGGTAAGATAACACAATATTTGCAGAGAGAATTACATTATCTCCTTTGAAAAGCTGTATCTACAGTGAAATTTGAAAAATCAAAGAATTCAACTAATAGAAATAAAAGTGAGGAATTTGGGGCCAGCCAGATAGCTCAGTGGACTAAAATGCCTACTTAAGAAGGTGCGGGGACTGAAGTTAGATCCCGCCCTGGGGTGTGCTGAGACAGCAACTGAGATGGGCGTGAAGGCATGCACCTGTAGTCCCAGCACTTGGGAGGCTGAAAACAGGACAATCACTAGTCTGATCTGTACAGTGAGGTCCTGCAGAGCCTGTACCAAATACAAGAAGAAAAAATAAGTGAGGAATTTCCATGGTGCTAAATGACATGCTCAAAACATACAATGAAAGTGAAATTTGGACTATGGCTGTGGAACAATAGGTAAACCATATGTATGACAATATAATTCATATGCCTGAAAGTAAATAAAGAAGTAATCAAATCTATTTAGAGGATGCATTACAAAATAAGAATAGAGGGAAAAGGCTCACTTGGAAGCAGCTAGAAATAATGTCTTTAAATTCATAAGTGAAGCTTAGAAAGCAAACATAATGAAGGCAGATAAGAATAAGAGCTGATAATTCAATATTGAATTACAGGTTGTATTTGGCATCCATAAATTATAAATAGAGCTAACTAAGCAGGACATTAGTAATTGGTCTTGGGCCCAGCTTCCAATGTGGAATCAGATTCCTAGGCATGAGATGCACAGCAAGCCATTTTCATCAAAATGCTGCATATTTGTGAAAGGATGCTATAATATTAATTTCATTATCTGGAAAATACAGCAAAAAGGAAACAATTCTCTGTTAGAAATTGAATGTAGGTCAAAATGACTCTAAGAAATTGTACCTGCCAGATTGACCTCCACAAGTTCAGAATGTGAGTAAAACACTGAGCTAGGATAGATCCTAAATACCTTAGAAAATAGTCCTTGAAGTTAGCCTAGCTTCACACTGACACTAAATCTGCCAGGCTCTTCAACAGCCTTCTGTAAAGGACTGTGATTTCTAAAGTCAGGATTATTCATCTGTACCAGAAGCTCACTGTCTCTGAAGCTTCATCTGGTGACTGCCTCTAGTTAGACACTTCAGGGAGTTATTAAACTGTGCGAATACAAGGCTCCTACCTCCATCCACTCTGGCATGAAGCCCTTTGTCATGGACCTGGAAGACGCACAGCTACCCCAGCCTTGTCTAATCACAGTTTACACACAGTCTTTTTCTTGCAAATGTAAAACCTCAAGTCCTGTGCAGTTTTTAACCATAGAAATTTTCTTCAAAGCTCATATTAAGAGATTTTGGAAGAAACTTATTCTGTTTTTTAAATCTTTGCTTCCAGAAATGAATGATTGGTGGATTACGTATCATGAAAGCTTTCATTCAACACTGTTGTTTGGTTATTCTGTCATCTCCAATTTCAGGAGATAGAGAGGTCTGATTTCATGACACAAATATTTGATTACTCACTATACTTCAGGTGTCCATTGTCAGTACACTGGGTATGGTTAACACTACCAAAAGTACTAAAAAGATCAGGGTGAGCAAAGGAAAGACCCTGAAATCCACATAGCCCGGGTCAATCATGGAAAAATCAACTGTAATGGAAATCTGTATAGTGTATCACATACCTGGCAGAAGATGTTTTCTATTGGCCACTGCAGATGTCACCAGTCAGTGCATGCTCAAGTGTGACTTACAGCATTCATCAGGGCTTTGGTGGTCAGTGAGGAGCCCCTGTGGCAGGGCTGGCATGGCACGAGGTATCAGGAATCCCAACCTTGGGTCCTTGCTCTTGCCAGACAGGCACTTAGACTGCCAAGCTATCTCCCCAGCCCTGGAGTAGCTTTCTTTGAATGAATAAATGTAACAGGAAAGAACAGGAACAAAGGAAAATTTTCCTCATGGCTGCTTGTTTTCACAGAAGTACTTGTGACCTATTAGGTCAAGTATGTGAAAATCATTCAGGCACATGTTTTCCTATATTAATTATGTAGAAATCACTTTGATAAATTACTACTACATTTGATAAATTATTCCAAATTTTAAGCATTTACTATTGCAAAGTATACTTACATGGGGCTTTTAAACTCACCTTAAACTTTAATGTAAGTGAATTACAAATTTAAGGCAAGTAATGTAAGTAAATCCAAAGCAGTCTCTATGCTTAGGATAAATAATTTTACATGAAAGTCTGAAGATCATATATCTCCATGAAGCTCACTGCAACTCCAAATTTTTGACAAATTCATTGTGGGCTTCTCGAAACTTCCCTGAAAACCTTTATCATGAGCTTATTTCCTTGTTATGGGTCCTAGAATATGCTATTATACTCTGAAGATTTGGAAATTAAACCATTGGAATTTCTAAGTACTTTTAATCTTCTTTTCTTTTCTATATTGCTGGAAAACAGACTTTAGTTGCCTAAAATTAAAAGAAAAACTAAACAAATCCTCTCAGGCTGCTGCTTAACAATGGTTTCTTCTACCAGCTGTTACATTGCTGGGAAAACTATTTTTAAACTTCTCTGAAAGGGGAAAATTATGAGAGCCACACCTAGAATGCTTCTGTTTAGATTCACTCAAAGCAATAAAATGAAGAGGAAACTGGAACGTTACCTTGCAGGTCATCTCAACATAGAGACAAACAAGCGCATGCATTAATTCCCTACTGTCAACTTTCTTAGACACCCTAGGAGATTCGCATACAAGCATAACATATTTCACAATTTAAGATATCACTAATTATATGAACATCTGTGGGGAAAATAAGCATTCTGGAGCTCAAGATCTATTTTTTCCATGAGAATAATCATGAAGCAGATAATTAATGGCTTTAGCAATTGCATTTTAAAGATTAGTCCATTCTTTTCACAGCAAGGAAGAAAGAGCAAATTGTATTTTCTTTTCAATGTAATAAAATTCCCTTAACATGAAATTTACCACATTAAGTGTTAATTTAACCTTCAAATGTAAAGTTCACTGGAACTTTACCTTCCTAATGGGTAACCGTTGCTAGCATCCATTTCCATAACTGTTTCTTTTGGTAAACTTCAATCCCTGCACCCATTAAGCAATGGGTATTCTAAACTGCTAGTTCCTGGAAATCACTACTCTTCCTGTTCTTATGATTTGACTAAACTCTGTACAACTTATGAGCAAAATCACACAGTGTCTGTGTATTCATGATTGACTTCACAAAGCGTAATGTCATCCAGTTTCATCTATGTTGAAACATATTTTAGAATTTCTCTTCTTCTTAATGTTGTATACCACACTTTAAAAATTGTTTCTTCTCACTTTTTAAAATGTAAAGTGTATTATTTTTGTTTACATCATATGTCCCCCTGCTGTGCAGTAATGCTCTACGATTTCCCACTTCTAAGTTTATCTTAGTATACAATGTCCTCTCTCAATTCTTTCTCTCTTTTTCTGGTGGCCATAATTTTGCTCTTAACTTTTATAAGATAAACTTTTTAGATCCTGAATTAGAGATTATGTGATACTTGTCTCTCTGTGACTGGTTTCAGTCAACATAATTCCAATTTCTTTTATGACTAAAGAATCCCAGGATATATTTTACCAAATTTCCTTTATTTATTCATCATAGTATATACTTAATAACATATTCATCCCTTACAAGAGATTTTTATTATCTAACATCGTGCAACTTTTAAAAACTCAATATGTGAGTTCAGAGTTAAGTCAATGCTTCTATTTCATGAGTGGAAGCTTTTCTACTCTCTGCATTGCATCATCTTAAAGAAAGCTTTCTGAATTTGAGTTTAGTACTGGCAGTTTCTCAGGAGAATCTCCATAAAATACGTAATTATGTAGAAACTGTGACTACTTTTGCTTCCATATGTCAGCTGATGTGTCTATTACCTGTAGATATTTACTTCTGACAGTATGGATGTTAAGCTTTGTTGACAACCTTAATGGCTTTAGGAGAAGCCAAGAAGATACAGGCACTCATGGGCATGGTCCTGGGGTTACACCTGGGCTTTGTTTTCTATTTCTTGTTTGTTGCTGTTCTTTCTGGCTACTCTATGGCAGGAGCTCTCCTGCACCATGCCTTCTGGAGCTGCTCTTCTGCTGTGCTGTTTTGGTCTTGAAATTGGCTATTAACTGAAATCTCTGATACCATGAGTCAAAATATTCCTCTCTTCTTTTAAGGTTTGTGTGCCAGACATTTTTCCAGAGTGATAAATCTATCTAATGGCCAGAATTATGGGCATTCCAAGCATGGCCCCAGTATTGTACATTGCTATCTTCAGTGCAGTTGTTTAGTTCACAGGTATTAGCACAGATGTCTAATGCCTGTGATACAGCATTATAAATAATGACATCTGACTGAAAGAAAATGACTGAGAAAATAGGGTTTTTTCAAAAAATTTCTACCACATTCATAGTGATATTTATCTTAGCAAAGTTCAGAATACAAATTAAATTGGAGCCAAGACCAAAATCACTGAAATAGAAGAAGGTTTTTGTAAATTTTAGTGTGCTTCTTTTCCTGGAATATTGTTTCTCCAGCACCAGTGTTGGTAGTGAAGAGTTTAGGAAAAAAGATATATTTACAATTGTATCTTTTTTTGGGTGGTACTGTGAATCAAACTCAGGAGCTTGTGCTTACCAGGCAAGCACTTATTTCACTGAGCTATCTCCCAGCCCTTATGATTTTACTTTCATTCATAAAAATTCTATGGTCCCAGTGTGAGGTATACCTATTTCTTAGGAGAATGGGCACTGATTAGGGAAAGTATAGATTGTAATATCATGCCTACTACTAACATTAGTACAAAAGAAATTAAAATATTTAATCCTATTAGCCACAAAGTAATGATGCTTCTCTTTTATATGAGAAAGTTTAATATTCTTTTATTTTTTAAATTAGTTTTATTGAGAAACAAGTAGCAATAAGGCAGTTTCAGAAAAGATTAGTAGGACAATTTCTATAATTAATGCACTGGGTTAGTGTTGCCTTCATAGTAGTTATTCGGAGTACAAGACAAGATATCCTGTCCAAACACTATTAGTACAGATCTTTCTTCTCATTGAATTAAGAGAAAGTAGTTGTGTATCTATCCTAACAATTCTGTATATACAGATACAAAATGGTCCTTCATTTGTATCCCTTTTTTGTTTAGTTTTGTCAGATATAGGTATTCCACTTCCATTTAAATATTATAGGTGTGTGAATTCAGCAAAATAATCCAAATACAGTCACAACAGTAGTGAGTTATTCTTAGGACTGGTAATGTCAGATGTTGTTGACTTGAGCCTTCCACAGCTCAGCATATGAACATGGCTTTACTTTTTATACTTCATTTTTATACTTTTCTGCTAGATGGTTAAGACCAAAATAAAGCAAGAGCTATATAACAAGAAATGTAACTTTTGGATCAGGGAAGGTCAGTCAAATCCCCTCAAGATTTATCTTGAAACCCTGTACCACAGTTTGTAGATCCTTTGTCGGTGTCAGCCATGTGAATGAGTTATGGCCATTGCTTGACCAATTTATTCTGTTTGAAAGCCTGAGAAAATGTTTTCTATCCATATGACTCTCCTTAGACACGCTCTACATCATTAAGCACTTTCCTCTATGGCCCCATAATCCCCTTGATCAGAAAATTTGGGACACCACTGAGTTAAAGGATGTTACAGTACAGGTTCTCTTATGTCTTAAGTCCTCACTGACCTTCAGTGACTAGGGCTGAAATGTTGGCTACCTTTGTAGTCCTTCCTCTTCTTTGGTTTTTGGTCTGCAAACTTAAGTTGTTAACCCTCCAGAAAAGAAGCTTAATAATATTACCCTATAACATAGGCAGTTGAGCTTAACTTCATAATCTGTCTGAATGTCAAACATCTTAGACATATCATGGAAAAGGTATTTTCCATCAAGTGTTGATATGTCAAACTTTAAATCCCCACAGAATGTGAAGAAAAAAAGAGAAAATGAAAAATATATTTAAAAAATAGGATGAACTATTACATATTTTACATGGAAATTTAGAATTCTCACCATATATAGCCTTGTAGCTGGACAGTTCTATGACATTTTTTCTTGTCCCTTGTTTTCATTTATTACCTTTTTTAAACAAACATTTAATTGAGAGGCAGTATTGCAGTAATTGATATGACATTAGAAGCCGTACATATTTAGAAGAACAAGGCATGGCCCTAGTATTACACAGTGCTATCTTCAGTGCAGTTGCTTAGTTCACAGGTATCAGCATATATAGTTAGTCAGAGTGAGAATCCTGCCAAGTAACTGTTAGTTTCAAAAACTGCTGAAGATTCTTAGCATCACTGTCTTAACCATCTTGTGCATATAAATGTATGGTTTTCCCTTGTCATGTTTCTTAGCTTTTCTCCTTGCCCTCTCTTTGTTATTTAATTGTTTAGTTCTAGCTTACCTTTTGTGTTATAACTTTCTATTTTTATTCATTCTTTTGAGTTCTCACTCTAGGGAGACTATATAACATTTACATATCTAGGTCTGGTTTATTTCACTTATGAGTATATCGTCAATTGGCATCTACTTATATATGAAGCCTTCAAGTTTATCATTCATTATAGCTGAGTAATACTCCACCGTATAAAAATACCACATCTTTTTCATCCATTCCTCAGGTGACAGGCACTTTGATTCCAAAATTTGGCTATCACTAATTGTGTTTCTATAAACATAAGTGCACATATATCACTGTGATATGATGTTTTCAGTTCTTGTGGGAAAATTCTGAGTAGGAGGATAACTGGATTGAATGGGATTTCTAGTTCTAGTTCTTTAAGGAGTCTCCACACTGATCTCCACAATGATTGTACCAGTCTACATTCCCACCAGCAGTGGAGAAGTGTTCCCTTTTCCCCGCAGAATCTCCAACATTTGTTGTTCGTTGATTTTTTTATGACAGCTATTCTGGTGAGATGGTATCTCAGTGTTGTTTTAATTTGCATTTCATGGGTGGCTAGTGATGTGGAGCATTTTTTCATGTATTTATTCGCTTCTATGATTTCATCTTCTAAGAAGTGTGAGCTCGTATCAGATGCACATTTCTGGATTGGGTCTCAACATTTTGGGGCCCTAATGTTTTTAAGTTCTTTATAAATTCTAGAGAGCAGAACTTTGTCTGAATGCTTTTTAGTTAAGATGTTTTCCCCAATTTTTAGGTTGTATTTCCACTTTGTTGCTAATTTCTTTAGTTGTAAAAATACTTCTCACTAAGAGGAGGTCTCAGCTGTTAATTCATTTAAGTATTGCTCATGCGGTTTGATTTTTGTTCATGAACTATTTGCCTACCCCTATGGCTTTAAGAGTTCCTCCTACTTTCTCTTCTAGGAGATTTACTGTTTCTGTTTTAATGTTTAGATCTTTAATCCATTTTGACTTTAGCTTAATGCATAGTGATAGACTGGGGTCAAATTTTAGTTTTCAGCATACAGAAAGCCAATTTTTCTACCACCATCTTTTTCCTGGGAGGTTGGGTTTATTTGCAACAGAGTTTAAATAAATCCCTGGAATTTGGAGCAGAGAGAAGGGGAAGAAAAGTGGGGACAGGGAAGAGAGGGGAAGTATCAGTGCAGGTGGTGGGCAAAACCCAAGTCCTGCATGCCTGCCCCACCCCCCTCCGGGATGAATGACAGGATCTGAGTCTGCAGGCTAAGGTTCCAGATCTCTTGCCACCATTGCCTTGTCAGGGTCTGGGCAGCTTCTGACTTCTCCACGGAGAAGTCAGATCTTCTGACGGATTTGGGCATGCAGGCCCAGGTCTGGAATAGACCCAATATGTAATACTGGATATGTCTAGATTAGGTTATCAATGCCTGGAGTCCAGTTCCAGATCAAACCTGAGCCTCAGACTGGATTTGGTTCCATTCAAGTTCTGATTTCCCTTGGATCTGTGTTCTTTGTTGGCCCATCAAGCTAAGTCTGTTGCAGCTGCCAGGTCCTGTTACCAGGTCCCAGTTTCCTAGCTGGGCTTCTTGTGGATGTTTGGCAAAGCTGGCAATGCACCCTTCCATGCTGGAGCTAGGTAGGAAGTCCTGATAGTACGTATGGTCCAGAGAACCACAACAGACTCCCTAGCTATGGTTCCAAGTTGTTTTCCGAAACTCCAAGATACAAAGGCTGCAGAAGACTTGGGCCTCTGCTCCTTGTTCTGGGACTTCCATTCATGAGAGGGAATGTATAAATGAGTGTCCTTCACAGTGTATGTGAGGGAATTCTCAGCTTCTTGACCCCCTCCCTGGCTCTCGGCTTTCAAGTATGTCTCTGGGTAGGGAGAAGAGCTTCTTCCTGGCCCTCAACACCTTTACGAAGTGTCCAGTCCCCTCCCCATCAAAAGACTGAGGACAGGGTCCCTGGACCTTTAGAATCAGGAGTCTGTCATCAGGAGGACTCAGACATCAGAGGTGACTGGTCTTGAGCTAAGACTTTTCCCATGGTAGTGCCATATGTGAGGGAGCATTTGAAGAATCCAAGCTTGTAGAAGACATATGAGCAGACATAGGAGTAGGAGGCCAAAGAAAATGGCTAGGATGATAATCCACAGTGAGGCACATTGCTGCCTTCTGCTTTGGTCCACTGCTCAGTTGTGTCCACCTCAATTTTCTTTTGGGGCAGCTGCTGGGGCATCTTTAGGGCTTTGTACTCAGCTTCATACTGCAGGCTGCTCCTTCTGAAGGAAGGTCTTGGCCCAGACTCAGAACTGCAGCTGCAGACTTAAGCTTTGCTTCTCAGCCAGTGGCTCAAGGTCACAGCGCAGCCTGAAACACTCAACCTCCGGGCATTTCATAGCCTATAGTCCAGAGTACTACAGGGCGCTTCTGTGGAGCTCTTGCATGAAGCGTCTCATTTCTGCAAGTGGTGTGGGGCCTTCTCAGGATCCAACTCCAGGGCCTGCAGGTTGGGGTGTGACTGGTGCTAGAAATGGTGATTCCTGTAACTCTAGTCATGTAGAGGAGCTGATAACCTTCCCGAGTCTTGGGACAGCTGATATTCAACACACCCTGGTTAATGGTGCTGGGCCCATGACTGATGAGCTCATAGACATGGTGGATGGCAGTGCCCACATCCCTCTCTGTCTGATCCAGCACCATTTGTTAAAGATTCTATCTTTCTTCTGGTAAGCATGATTGGCCCCTTTGTTGAAGATAAGGTTGCTGAGTGTGTTTTAGTGACTTTTGCATTTTCTAATCTATTCCACTGATCTTCAGGTCTATTATTTTTGCCAATGCCACGCTGATTTATCACAGTATCCTTGTAGTATAATTTCAAGTCAGGAATTGCAATGTCTCCTGCCTTGTCTTTGCTGCCCAGGATTACCTTTGCTATTCTAGGTCTTTTCTGGTTCCAAATAAAATTTAGAAATGATTTCTCTAGGTCTTTTAGGTATGTTGATGATATTTTGTTAGGGATTGCCTTAAATCTGTACAACAATTTTGGGAGGATGGTCATCTTCACAATGTTGGTTCTTCCTATCAAAGAACAGTGAACATGCTTCCATTTTCTGAAATCTTCCATGATCTCTTTTTTTCAGAGTATTATAATTTTCAGTGAATACACCTTTGACTTCTTTGGTTAGATTAATTCCTAAGTATTTCATTTTCCATGATGCTATTATAAAAGGTTTGGTTTCTCTAATTTCCTTCTCAGTGAATTTTTATTGTGTAGGGCAAAGCTATTGACTTCTATGCATTGACTTTGTAACCTGCTGTGCTACTGAATTTGTGTTTTGATTCTACTAGCTTCTTAGTGGAGTTTTTTGGGTCTTCTAAGTAAAGTACCATGTCATCTGTAAATAATGATCGTTAAACTTCTTCTTTACCTATTCTTATTCCTCAATAACCGGCCAAGTAGCTCAGTGGATCAAAGTGTCTGCTTAGGCAGACACAAAGGTTGGGGATTTGATCGCTGGGCAGCTGTGCCAGCCCTGCCCCCGGGGCATGCTGAAAATGAGACTGGGTGTGGTGGCACATGCCTGTAATCCCGGCACTTGGTAGGCTGAAAACGGGAGAGTCACTACAAGTTTGATCTACATAGTGAGACTGTGTAGACTCTGTAGATCCTGTATTGAATACATAAAAAAGAATTCAAATACTTTGATTTTTAAAAGAAAATAACAATACAAATAATGATAAAAAATTTCAAAACTATAATAGAAAGTTAACAATGGATAATGTATTTTGTATCATTATCTTCAAGGTAGTTGAAAAAATTACAAGACATGGGCATAAAAATTTAATCAAACAATATAAATACAAACTCTTCCTTTTAATAAACTAATAGAAATTAGCATATTTATCATAGCTAATATATATATTTATTTATATCATATTATATTTATTATATTATATTCTCTTTTCCTTTTTTTCTCCTTTACATCATCCCACTTTCTCTTTCTTTTTCTCAATTTCTTCCCTCTTCACAACATGTATTATACATTTTCTGTATTATTTACTTTTTCTGATTTTTACACTAGGGTTGCACTATGATATTTATATATGTGATTCTGATTTATTTATCTTATAAACATGGTCTGTAGTTGTATCCATTTACCTATGAAAGTCTTGAGTTTATCTGTCTTTATAGCTGAGTAGTACACTATTATATAGAAATGTCACGTCTTTTTGTGTCCTCCTCAATTGGTGGGCTTTTGGATTACTTTCAGAATTTAGCGTTTAAAAAATTACACCTCAATAAACACGGGTGTCCATATATCACTGTGATATGATGTTTTCAGATCTTCAGGGAAAACACTCAGAAGGTAAATAGTTAGGTTATATGGCACCTCTTCTTTGAGGAATCTCCACAATGACTTTCACAGAGGTTGTACCAATCTACACTTCCACCAACAGTAGAGGATTCCTTCTTTCCCCACAACCACACCAGCATTTGTTGTTCGCTGATTTCTTGATGATAGCTAAGATCTACATACTAAAAGAAATGCTAAATCTACTGCAAGACAAATCTTGAAGACACAGAAATAGGCAGAGTTCATGAACAATATACAAAGTACACGAAATTACTTTAAATCTTAGCAAGTAGAATCTCCTTTTATCAAAAAGATTTTGTACATCAAAAGAAATCACCAACAGTGTGTAAAATAAAGCCACAGAGTGGGAAAGAGTTTAGACAACTGTGCTTCAGAGAAAGAACTATCTAGAACACATAAAGAACTGAAAAAAAAATCAGGACCTCCAAATTCAAAGACTCAATCCAAAAACGGGCATCTGAGATGAATACAACTTTTCAGATGAAGAAATACAAATGGAAAAGAAATACATGGAAAGATTCTGAACATCATTTGTCATTTGAGATATATAAATTAAAATAAAAACGATGCTTCTTTTATAAGAAGTATTACAAAGGGAGAAAATATGCACCCTACTGAGGAAAGAGTGTTTTAAGAGCAATCGCTTAAGTAAGTACCAATTATGATCCTATTGTTACTGTAACTGTGATAATGATGTACATCAGGGCCAGGAAATGACAAGTTATCAGAGTGGTAGAAAGAATGGGAGAACACTTAGTTTTCTAGGAGAGTATTTCCTTAAAAAGTATTTAAGACATAAGAAAAACCAGCTTATAGAGCTACTATTTTTTAAATAGGGTCTATGACAAAATAATGAGCTAAAATCATTTTTAACTGCTACTTTCAGGGCCCAAAAGTTGTTAGGAAGAGAGAGGTTGTGTTCTTGCTGTTTTTTCTTTTGTAGAACAATTTCTATCCTTTTGTCCTGGTATCACACTGATAACAATGAAAAATTACATTTAACAAGAGAAATGCATTAGAGCAGAAAGGACTCCGTGGAATCCATTTTCTGATGCACTAGAATAGTGGCATAAAGCTTGGAGTTGCCAGATTAGAAGAGCGTGCCACTTAGGAAGATTACATTTTCTAAAGAAAATACAAAAAACAACAAGTTAGAGCAAGCATATTTTCACTCCCTTTCTCTTTCATATCTGTAGATAATGTCTCTCCCTCTACTCCTTTGTCTCCCTGATAATCATTAACTGGAAATTATTCTCACCCTTCCTTGCAAGCTTGCAGACCAGTGTATGCACAGAAAATCAGCAACATTCTTCATGGCTTAAAATCTTTAATCAATCTTTATAGTTTACATTATTTTTAGCAATATGAAGAAGCACAGATCTGCCTCACTTTTGGAGCCTGAATGCTTTCTGTGTTGCCAGAAATAATATAATTGGAATGCCTGTCTCTTTTCTTTCTTTCTTTTTTCTCCTTATTGTCATTTACCAAATTTTCAAAATGACTACTATCCTGTACCATCTCCTCTCTTCATATATATTACAAAAATCTCACTGAAGAAATAGAGCAGAAATAAAAGAAATCAAGAAAATAAGGAGATCATATATTAGCACATGGCAGTTAGAGAAGATAGTCATCAGACCCACTGATCTCTACTGAGCTTTTGATGACATTATTGTCATCTCATTAACCCAAAGTTGTATGAAGTGACATTTTCTGCATGGATGAGAAACATGTCAATATGCTCCAGCATCACTTGAGTCCCTCCACACCAGAGTCACTTCTGAGAAGCCTGGCCAAGTCAGCATCATTCATTAACTGTCTCTTTACTGAATAGGAAAAATGAATGGACTCCTTTAATCTGACATTAATAAATTGCAACCATTTGGGGAAGTATTCAAATGTAAAATGCAGAGGCTTATTACTGAAATTATATTTGATGACTTGGGTTGGTTCTGGCTCATTTAAAGATATAATTCTACTAGGACTGTATCCCTGATGGTGAATGATAAAAGATGGTGTGGCCAGGTTATGAAGTAAGTTTAAGGAGGACTCTTTTCAGCTGTAAAACTCAGATTAATAGCCTGGCAAAGGAAGACCATTCCTGGAGAGCATAGCCAAAGTAGTTTTTAAAGTTTTAAATATTAACCATTTCTCTTTGAAGAAAAATAATATCTCAAGTACAATAAATTGGCTCATATACTAAATCACCTCATGATATCCACTGGAAAATTTAAGAACAAAATGGAAAAGTAAGGAAGGCACTACACTGTACCTTTCCCTAAAGTCCTTTACAAATGTTAGCATTATAATAGAAAGATGCAGAGAAAAGAAAATATGAAACACTTACTTTGTATTTTTTATGAACTGGGGCACAAATGTATGTGATGTGAATACATTTGAAATGAGAGCTGGAGACAGACACTTTCCAAACAAGGAAAATTTTGCAATGGCTTGGAAAGGTGAGTGTGTATTGCATCAAGTGTTTTGTAATATCTTTTTGTCTCTTTCATTTCAACATGCCTGTGGCCTTTTAGAAGACAAGACTGAGCTCTATGGTCTTAATAATTGCAGTGCTAAGAAAGATGCGTGGGATACAGCAAATATGTAAGTATGGTTTATTTGTCTTAATGCAAGTTGAATAGAAAAATCCTAACTTGAAATAGAAACTGTATACATTTATTTTCTGAATTTCCACACTTCCCCCTTAATATTCATTGTTTGCAAGATGAATTTTGACCTTGCTATAGAAATTTTCTGTGGGATCTTTGAAAAAAATGAATAAATGTCTTATCTCTCATACAATTGCTTTTGCTGAGACTGTGTGATTGAAATGGGGATTTGACAGACATCAATATATTTGTGAATTTCAATGTTCTACAATACTATACATTTTAAAATCTTGAAAAGAATGCAATATAGCTACTCCTGTGGGAACCCTCTAGACCAAAACTCAGGCACCTGCATCCAGCCCCTCAAGACACATCCAGCCCAGCCCGGACCTGATCCAGCCTGGCCTGGCGAGTGTATGGGACAGCTTCTGCACTGCCCTATGATCCCTGGGCCACGGGAAGAAGAGAGGAGCATGACAGGTTCACTGGTGTGCAAGAGCACATAAAGTTCATTTTGAAGGGCTGCAGCATGAAGGAGCTGAATACAACAGCTAGGCCCACTCCAGGCATAATTGGATAAATTCAAACTTAATAGATCTGTACTCAAATTTCAGTAGGTGCTAAGGTTACAACCGCATGAAAGCTCAACAAAGGTCAAAGGTCAATGGTACAGGAAATGACTCAGACAAGGAGCAAAATGCAATCTCAGGCTTTGAGCCCACCCATACCAAGTGCAGAGGACACAAGCTCAACTGAAATGAATGAATTAACAGAGTCAGAAGCTAAGAAAAAACAGCACAAAGGTATACAGGACCTCAGAAGAGAATAAATTCTTGAAATAAAAAAGAAACCTCTGAATTAACAGCATCTGAACTAAAGAATCTAATACAGAAACATGTGGGGTAAACCAGTGCGCACCCAGAACAAATGCAGAGAACATTAGCTCGGCTTAAATATATGAATAAACAGCTTAACAAGCAAAGAAAGAACAGCAGAAAGGTAGAGAGGAACTCTGAGCAGAATTAATTTCTGAAACAAGAAAAGAAAACTTTAAATTCATAGCATCTGAAGTAAAGAATCAAATATGGACACATATGGAGGAAACCCGACCTGAAAATATTCTGCAGTAAAAGATTTAATAACTGCTTCTAAAGAAGACATTGATTAAAAAAAAGAGAGGAGATTAGAAATATGATGGTTTCCTTCAGTGAACAATAATGGAAAAAAATAGATAGTATGAAGTAGAGTCAAAGAGATAGGGCCGGGGAGATGGCTCAGTGGAATAAGTGCTTCCCTGGCAAGCGCAAGGGCCTGAGTTCAATCCCCGGTTCCACAAAAAAAAAAAAAAAAAAAAAAAAAAAAAAAAAAAAAAAAAAAAAAAAAAAAAAAAAAAAAAAAAAAAAAAAAAAAAAAAAAAAAAAAAAAAAAGAGAGAGAGATACAGAGGAACTTAAAATTCCAATCACAAGTCTGCAAAACTTTTTGAGTGAAAGTGAAGACAGAGTTTCAAATCGTGACGATGCTGGTGCAGCTAGTGAAAAAGTGAGAAAGGATCTCTTAAAAATAACTAGGAGGCAGGAAAATATAATCCATCACCAGCAAAATTATACCTACATGAACAGTGTGAGATTAATAGGCACCAATGAGAAAGAAGGAGTCAATAGAAATGATATAAAAAGAACATGGGCAGAAGTAACAGAAGAAACCTTCTCAAATATGAGGAAACAATCAGACATTTAGATAACTGGAGCATAAAGAATGACAAATAACTTCAACCCAATTAAAATCACACCAAGACATATATAATAGTCAAGATCTCAGAAATCTAGCATAAGAATAATATATTTATAGCCACTAGAGAAATGAAAAAGATCACATTCAAAGGAAAACCAATCAGAATTATGGGCAAATTCTCTTCACAAACCATGAAGGCAAGGAGAGCATGGAGCAGAGTACTACAAGTCCTTCCAGGCCAGAATATTACACCCTGCAAAACTCTCTTCCAGGTATCATGGAGAAGTGAAATATTTCCATGACAAAGAACAACTAAAGAATTTCATGATGGCAAGCCAACCCTACATAGACTACTGAAAGATGTTGTAGAGAAGGACCAAAATGATCAGAACTCAATGAATGTGAACAGAAAAAACCAACTAAATAAGGTAAACAATTAAACACAGGACAAAAAGGAATAAATTGCACCGGGCAAATAACATGTCAATCATAAGTCAACACATCCGAATTATAACCATCAATGTAAATAGACTCAATTCACCAATGAAGAGAAACGGACTCTCACAGTGGATTAGAAAACAAAATCCAACAATATGCTGTATACAAGAAATACACTTAACTCATAAAGAAATTCATAGGCTTAAAGTCAAAGGATGGAAAATAATATTACACGACCCAGCACTTCAGAATAAAGCAGGGGTACCAATTGTGTTCTCAGACAGTCCCAACTTCAAACCAGAAATGACCAAGTGAAACAAAGAAAGTCACTATATATTAATTAGGGGAAAAATTCAAGAGGAAGAGGTAACACTCATAAATATCTATGCACCAAACATAGGAGCACCAAACTATATAAGACAAATCTTAAGGGATGTAAAAAATCTAATATGCAATAGCACAATCTTAACAGGAGACCTTAACACCCCCATATCTCAAAAAGATAGGTCAACCAGACAAAAAATTAGCAATGAAATAACAAAACTGACCCAGAGCTTGGAACAAATGGACCTGGTGGACATACACAGAGAGTTCCACCCAATCATAGCTGAGAACACACTTTTTTCAGCTGCACATGGGTCATTTTCTAAAATAGACAACATGCTGGTCCATAGGTCATGCTTAAGTAAGAAAACAGAACTTATCCCATGCGTATTATCTGACCACAGTGCAAAGAAACTGGAAATAAATGACAAAAGGAACCTGAAAAACTACCTAAATATATGGAAATTAAAGAACAACGTACTGAGCAATCAATGGGTCACGGATGAAAATAAACAAGAAATTCAGCAATATATACAATTCAATGAAAATTCAACCACAACTTAGTAGAATTCATGTGAGACAAAGAAAGCAGTTCTTAGAGGGAAAATCATGGCTATGAACTCACACATTAGCAGAAAAACAGGAACAAACAAATACCTCAATGCTGCACCTCCAAAATCTAGAAAAGGAAGAGCAAACAAAACCCAGAGCCCAAAGAGGTGAAGAAATTATAAAGATTAGAGATGAAATTAATTCATTTGAGATGAAGAAAACAGTTCAAAGAATCTATGAATCAAAAAACTGCTTCTTTGAAAGACTAAATAAATCAATAAACCCCTAGATAAACTCATGAAAAAAAGGAAAGAAAAATTCAAATACATGCAATAAAGATTAAAAGGGTGTAATCACCACAGACCCAGTGGAAATTCACAAGATTATCAATAGCTAATTTGGGAATCTTTAAGCTCACAGAATAGAAGACACAGAAGAAGTGAACAGATTCCTTGAAAGATACAAATTACCAAAACTGAATCAAGAAGATATAGCAACTCTCAATAACCCAGTAATAGCCAATGAAGTACGAAATGTAACAAAAGCCTGTCAAAAAAGAAAAGTCCAGGTCCTGATGGATTCATAGCTGAATTTTACAAGAAATTTAAAGAATATATAATTCCTACAGTCCTCAAACTCTTCAATGAAACTCAAAAGGAAGCAATCCTTCCAAAATCATTTCTGGAGGCAAGTATTATATTGATGACAAAACCAGGGAAAGTTGCAACTAAGAAAGAGAACTACAGGCCAATCTCCCTCATGAACATAGGTCCAAAAATCTCAATAAAATCCTAGCAAATGCAATACAGGAAATCATCAAGAAGATTATAGTTCATCACCAGGTAGGGTTCATCCCAGGGAGGCAAGGATGGTTTAGTATTTGAAAAGCTATAAATGTAATACATTGTATTAATAAAGGGAAACCTAAAAAAACCACATAATCATCTCAATTGAAGCAGAAAAGGCTTTTGAGAAAGTCCAATACTCATTCATGTACAAGTTCCTACAGAAAATTGGAGTAGAAGGACTCTACTTCAACTTGATAAAAGCCATGTATGACAAGCGAATGGCTAATACAATTCTAAACCGGGAAAAACTAAAATCTTTTACTCTCAGATCGGGTACAAGACAAGGATGTCCTCTATCACACCTATGATTTAATATAGTTTTGGAATCATTAACTACAGTCATTAGACCAGAGGGAGAAATAACAGGAATAAGAATAGGTAAAGAAAAAGTTAGATTATGATTACTTGCAGATTACATGATACTTTACCTGGAAGACCTAAGAAGCTCCACCAAGAAGCTACTAGAATTGATACACAAATTCAGTAACCTAGCAGGATACAAAGTCAATACTCAAAACTCAATAGCATTTCTCTACACAGATGCCAAACACACTGAGAGAGAAATTATGCAAACAATACCTTTTAAAAGAGCACCACAGAAATTGAAACACCTTGGAATTCACTTAACCAGATAAGTAAAAGATTTTTTTCATGGAAAATTACAGTACTCTAAAAAAAGATTGTAGAGGGTATCAGAACAAGTAAAGATGTCCTCCACTCCTGGATAGGAAGAAGCAGCATCATGAAGATGACCATACTCCCAAAATTCTCATACAGATACAACGCAATCCCTATCAAACTGCCACCAACATACCTCCCAGACCTAGAAAATTTATTCCTAAAATTTATTTGCAACCAGAATAGACCTAGAACAGCAAAAGAAATCCTGGACAACAAAGACAAGGCAGGAAGAATTATAATTCCTCACTTGAAATTATACTACAAAGCTACTGTGATAACATCAACATTGTATTGGCAAAAAAAATAGACCTCCAGATTAATGAATAGATCATAATATGCAGAGGCCTCTACGAATACACTCAGTCACATTCAAAAAAGGGGCCAAAAATGCTTACTGGAAGAAAGATAGCCTCTTTAACAAATGATGCTGGAAAAACTGGCTCTCTACATGCCAAAAACTAAAACTTGACCCAGCTCTATCACCATGCACTAAGCTAAAACCAAAATGGGTTAAATATCTAAACATTAAAACAGAAACACTCAGTCTCCTGGAAGAGAAAGTAGGAGGAACTCTTGAAGACATAGGTGTAGGCAAAGAGTTCATGAAAAAAACAAGAAATTTCATGGGAAATACTCGAGAGGATTAACAACTGGGACCAACACTTATTGAGAAGTTTTTGCACCTCAAGAGAAATTACCAACAAAGTGAAAAGACAACTCAAAAATTTCAGAATATCTTAACTAATAAGCACTCAGGCAAGGGTCTGCTCTCTAGAATTTATAAAGAACTAAAATACAATCGGGCCCTTATATTTGAAGACCCAATAGAGATATGGATATCTGAGATGAATACACATTTCACAGAGGACAAAATTAAAGAAGTGAATAAATATATGAAAAAATGCTCCACATCAGTAGCCAACCATGAGATGCAAATTAAAGCAACACGGAGATACCATCTCACACCACAAAAATGGCTATCACAAACAAATCAACCAACAACAAATGTTGGAGAGGCTGTAGGGAAAAGGGAAGCCTTCTCCACTGCTGGTGGGAATTTAGACTGGTGCAAACATTATGGAAATCAGTGTGACGACTCCTCACAAACTAAGACTGGAAATCCCATTCAAGCCAGCTATCCCCCTACTGCAAATTCACTCAGAGGACCTGAAAACATCATATCATAGTGATATATGTGCACCTATATTTATAGCAGCTCAATTTGTGATAACCAAATCTTGGAAACAACCATGGCTGAAAAATATGTGGTACTTTTATACAATGGAGTATGATTCACTTGAAGCCTTTATATTTAAGTGAATACCACTGAAGATATATTCATAAGTGAAATAAACCAGACCCACATTTGCAAATATTGTATAGTCTCCCTAGCATAAGGAATTATGAGAAGAAACACAAACAGAAAGGTATAATACAACTGAAAGGAAAGTGAGAACTTGATTGGACAATGAGGAGAGGGTAAGGAGAAAATCTGAGAAACAGCACAGGGACAAAGTCATATATTTCTATGCACAAGATGGCCAAGGTAGTTCCTGAGAAACACCAGCAGGTTTTTGAAGGTGGAAGTTAATTGTTAGGACTCTCAACTTGACTATCTATACATGTTGACACCTGTGAACCAAGCAACTGCACTGAAGATAGCAATGTGTCACACTGGGAATGCCTGTCATTCTGGTCTGCTAAATGCATACCTCTTGTCATGAGATACCAATTATTACCATACTGTCTCACTAATAAAGTTTTTGTTTTTATATGACAACATTAAAGAAACAATTGAAAAAAGGCTACAAGACTACCCTGCTACAATGCTCTACATGGTTAGATTTCTAAATTTCTGTGGAAAAATATGCATGTCTTCCTATTTTTAAATTTTTTTCCACATATTCTGTAACGATTTAAAGTTAAATACATCAATACCTGATTGAAAATACCTGTTCAACTTTATGCCTATGATGTTTGATATTTAAAGAGATAGTGAGGATAAACTAAATTGCATATGTTACAGGGTAATAATCAGCCTTTCTTGTGGAGCATTAACAACCTAAGTTTGCACATCAACAATTGGAGAAAAAGAAGGGCTGAAAGGTCAACAAACATGTTGGCCCTAGTCTTTCAAAGCCAGTGAAGACTGAGGACATAGAAGAATCTGTACTGTAACAGCATGTAACTCAGTTGTGTCCCCAATTTTTTGATCAAGGAAGTTAATGAGCCACAGAGGAATGTGATCGATGATGTATAGTGTGGCTAGGAGAGTCACATGGAGACAAAACATTCTCTCAGGCTTTTACAGAGAGCAAATTGGTCAAGCAATGGCCATGACTCATCCACATGGCTGACACTGACAAAGGATCTACAAACTGTGGTACATGGTTTCAGGATAAATCCTGAGCGGACTTGACTGACCTTATCAGATACAAAAGTTGCGTTTCTTGTTATATAGGTCTTGTTTTACCTTGGTCTTAACCATCCAGCAGAAAAGTGTAAAAATGAGGTATACAATGTAAAGCGATATAAATATGTTGAGGTGTAAATGGCTCTAGTCAACAACATCTGTGCATAGCCCACTACTATTGTGGACTGCTGGATTGTGTTGGAGGTTTTGCTGAATTCAAGCACCTATAATATTTGAATGTCAATAGAATATCCATGTCGGAAAGGACTAAACAAAATGGGGGTTATGAAGGAAGGATCATTTGGTATTTTTATATACAGAATAATTAGGATAGATATGCAGCTACTTTTGCTTCATTCTATTAGAAGAAAGATTGGTAGTAATAGTGTTTGGGCAGGATATCCTGTCTGCTTCTTGTACTATGGATAACTGCTAGGAAGACAATAATATAAAATGTATTAATTATTGAAACTCTCCTCTTAACCAGCTTTGAAGCTGTCTCATTGATATTTGTCTCTCAATAAAATAAAATTAAAAAATAAAATATAACATATTTTATTTCCTAGTCCTGCAAAGAATGAATGGCTTTCCATCTATTTCAGACATAAATATAAGGTAATAGACTACAAAGATGATTCATTAATACAGGAAGGTGATTAAAGTGATCAAATTAAAAGTACATTGCAAAGATATTTTTGAAAAGAGAAATCTGTGGAGTAGGAGTGTTAGCAACAATCAAAGTTGCACAAAATTTCCACATAAACAAATAGCAGAACCAAGGTAATTATATGTAGATTTTCTTCAAAACGGACACTGGAATAAAATCATGAGGTTTTTGCTTAGACATTCATTTTTCACTTATTATGCATGATAAGAATTTCTTAGAATATATAAGCCTTGTATATTCTAAGAAAAGACCCCCCAACTCTTCCAAGAGGCCAGTGATATTTTCAATCTGGCTTGCCTCACAGATGAAATTCACATTTTTTTATGCATCTGGGTCAAAGGAAGAGAAGCAGACATCAATTCCGTGTTTTTTCTGCTCCTCTATATGCAAAGCAGAGTTTGAGGAGGTTGCAGCTCTCTCCACCACATTTTCTCAAGTAATGCAAATGGCATCATCTATCCCCAATGTCTGCACTCAATAATCAGTTTGCATCAACATACACTAACATACTTTTTAAGCACTCCATCAAAATCTATTTTTTGTATGCATGCACATCTGCATGGTGGAGTTGTGGCAATGGACTAGGAAAACAAAATTAATAGGGAGGTAATTGGCTTCAAGAAGTTCACAGAATAATTGGGTTGGAGAAGCTATCAGAGAATACGTTTTAGAAGAAGCTTGCTACTATTCTAATAAGGGTGTAGTTGAATTAAAGTGTAGCTTAGATGAAGATCATGCTAATGCAGAATTCTGAGCACATAGATTAATTGACTGGAAAGTTAAATTTAGCAAGCAATGGGATTACACAATAGATTAATATTGGGGAGTTGACTGTAAATTGCTATCCTTTTGCCAGATAGATAAGGGTTTCCAGGTCCTGTTTTTAACATAGCTTCATTTCATTTCTCCCTCTTTCTCATCCTGCTTACTAGCCTTAAGAATTACCAATATTGGACTCCGCCATCCTCCTCCATCCCGCCCGCACCTGCCCAGCCCCAGGAACCTCCCGAGACAGTGAGACTAACGCCAGCAACCTACTCGATCCTGCGCACGCCGCCCAGCCAGAGACCGGCCTGAGATAGCGGCTGACTCCAGCAGCCTCCTGGATCCCGCCCCAAGCTCTCCCAGCAAGTGGGAATTTGCACGACTCACCAGGCTTCCCAGATCGGTGAGAGTGTGGTGAGTCTGAGGGAGAAGAACCATTGGCTTCTTCCCATGCACGCTACCCGGATCCCTGTCCCCAACCCCTCCAAGCCAGTGACTGGCCTGAAACCTCAGGACCCACTCACCAGCACCTCCCCGGATACCCTGCCCTAAAGCCTGCTGAGTGAGTGGGAATTTCCCCGATTCCCTGGGCATCAAAGTTCAGTGAGTATAGAACTCCAGGCCTGCCGTGCCCGAGAGACATTTCCCAGGGAGTCCCTGTCCCCCCACCCCCCATGACCCAGTGAGAGCTCCAGGCACATTGTGCCGGAGAAACATTTCCAGGTGATTACCGGTCCCACCCCACAGCCCCAGACCCAGTGCAGGTTGGCCTGGAGTGAGAACTCCAAGCCTGCCACACTGGAGGGACATTTCTCAGCAATCCTCAGTCCCACGCCACGGACCGAAACCCAGCACAGCCTGGCCTGTGAGTGAGGGCTCCAGACCTGCTGCACCAGAGGGACCTTTCCCAGCCTTCTCGGGTTACGGCCTGTAGACCTGGACCCAGTACAGGCTGGCCGACCCAGTACAGCCTACTCAGTGAATAAGATCATCCGCTGTCCTTTTTTGAGCCCAGAAGACCCACCAAGGCTCAGGCCCGCCCACCTGGGGAACAACCTGCCTGACACAGGAGTGCTGACCCCGGTAAGTTTCCGGATCCTCACCCCAAAGCCAGCTAAGACGAGGAAGTTTCATTACTTGCTCTGCATCCCAGTTCGGTTCGTGCTCACCTGAACAGGAAACCAACAGAGGGGAACCAAAGGAGCTGCAGCAAAAAAGGAACTGAACACAACAGCTAGACCCAGGATAGGCATACCTGGAAAATCTCAAACTTAATAGACTGGCACCCGAATCTCATAAGAAGCTAAGGTTATAGCTGCACCAAAGCTCTACACCAAAGGTCAAAGGTCAGTGCTATACAAAATGACAAAGAGAAGGGGGAAAATGCAATCCCAGAACTCGAGTCTGTCAGGAAGGGCAAAGGACACTAGCTCAGCTGCAATGAATGAACTAACAGATACAGCAGCAAAGGAACAACAGCAGAAAGCTATAGAGGAAATAAAACAAGAACTAATTCCCCAAATTAAAAAAGAAATATCTGAATACATAGTATCTGAAATAAAGAATGAATTCCAGAAACATTGGGTGGAAAAACGATGCTCACCCAGAACAAGTGCAGAGAGCACTATTCCAACTGATATATATGAATTAATAGCATCTGAAGCAAAGAAACAACAGCAGAAAGATCATGAGGAACTCAAAGCAGAAATAAATTCTGAAATCAAAAATGAACTTTTTGAAATCATAGCATCTGAAATACAGAAACAAGTCCAGAAATATACAGAGGAAACCCAACTTGGAAGAAACACAGCAGAAAAAGAATAACTACCTCTAAAGAAGACATGAATAAAAAAATTGAGATCAGAAATATGATGGATTCCTTGAATGAGCAATATAGAAAAGAAATAGAACACATGAAACACAGTCAAAGAGATATCGAAGAACTAAAAATCTCAAAACTGTTTGAGTGAAAGTGAAGACAGAGTTTCAGATCTTGAAGATGCCGGAGCAGCTAGTGAAAAGGTGAGAAAGGGTCTCTTAAAAACAATGAGAATGGGCTGGGAAGATAGCTCAGCGGTCTAAAGCACCTGCTTAAGCAAGCTCTCTGGGACCGCGGTTCGATCCCCAGCACCACATGCCGTGCCAGCCCCTCCCTCAGGGTGGGCTGAGCTGACTACCCCCCCAAAAGAAAAAAGAGTCCGTGATGTGTAGCGAGACACTGTAATAAATAAAGCCTTGATCTTTAAAAAAAAAAAAAAAAAAAAAAAAAAA
>PVKA01009394.1:0-33469 GCA_004027165.1 Ctenomys sociabilis | reverse complement strand
TAGGTCACCGAAGCATACAGAACACCAAATAACCTCAACCCAAGTAGAAACACACTGAGACATATAATAGTTAAGATCCCAGAAATCCAACACAAAAATAATACACTGAAAGAATTACCAATATTCTCCAAGTATTCTGTGAACATTTACATTTTTTTCTTATTAATTAATTCTGTAAGTTTATTTCATCAGTACATGCATTCATTACATGAAGTTTACAATTTATGTATTAAACATGCGCGTATCACAATTTGGTACTTTGTTTACTCTCCTCTGCCTCACCTTCCTCTAAATCTCTGCCCTAACTTTATTCTGTTAATATTATTCATCTTACCGTATAATTGTGCACTTGCTCTTTTATTGCTCATTAATGCCTCCCTTATAATTATCTTCAAGAAAGTTTTCTCTCTGGGAAAGCCTGAGAGAAAGTTTTCTCTCCATGCGACTTTCCTTAGGCACAGTCTACATCACTGATTATTTTCCTCTGTGGCTCCATAATTTCCTTGATCAATAAATTTGGGACACAACTTAGTTACAGGATATTACAGTACAGGTTCTCCTTTTCCTGAGGCCTCACTGACCGTGACAGGCTAGGGCCAAAATGTTGGCTCTCCTATGGATAACCCACTATTATTTTTCTGAATTCACATATCTACAATATTTGAATTGCAATGAAATACCCATCTCTGACAAAACTAAACTAAAAAGAGGATAAAAATGAAGAAACATTGTGTATACAAAATAGGATAGATATATAGCTCCTTTCTCTTAGTTCAATGATAAGAAAGATTTATACTAACAGTGTTTGGACAGGATATCAAGTCTGCATCTTTTACTATGAATAACCACTATTAAAACAATAATATTAATGTATTAATTATTGAAACTGTTGTACTACTTGGTTTTGAAAATGTCTCATTGCTATTTGCTTCTCAATAAAATTAATAAAATGAAGAAATTTAAAAAATAGAAAATTTATTTATCTTCCATAGCTCATTTCAAGTGTTTCTAAGTTAGTGAACTATTTAATATCAAGATTTCTCAGGTAACTCTGTGAATGCATACAGCATACTCCTATGTAATCACTACAACATAAGCATTAGATGCACCCTATTCTGTTCATATAATATACATTTTTCCATTGCTATAATGCAACATTTTATATTACACACAAAGTTTATATATGTTTCTCTGACTTCCCTATGATACAATGCTACCTTTGGGTAGCTACTTTAACTTATGAATTTTCACATTTACATATATGTCATTACAAAGGTATATCCAATGGACTGTTCGAGGGTACCCAATTTGTTACTACGATCTTTTGATAAATAGAAACAAAAAGAAAGAATATCATAAGCAAGTTGGTAAAATGGAAGAGTGTTAGTCACCCAGAATAATTTATGTTTTCTTCATTGCTGTAATAAATTCTATAGTATTATAGTAGAAGCACAGTTAATTTGATTAAAGCCATGATGGGAAAAATAAACTATACTTCTAAGTTGGTTGCAAAACTGCAGGGATTTCAGCTTCCTCTTTGCTATTCTCAAAGAATTTACACTAAAAGCTCCCTAAAAAGCAATAAATTTTCTTCTTGAAAACTGTCAAGCCTGATGCATGCAATTATCTAAAATGCTTGCTTTGCATGTTTATTTTACAGCACCAGTGCTATTATACAGCTATAAATTTACCAGAGATTCCAAATGAAATGAAAGCTTTCAAAATCAAGTAATCGCATGATTCTCTCAGATCCTTGTGTGAAAGTCTAGGCTGTCGATAAATAAAGAGTTTATTTCTATATCCACAATACACCACATTAAAGACTTCTGCACAAAACATCATATTTCAGAAAGGTGGATCTATTACAATTAATGAAGCAATATCAATACACTGTTATTCAGTGAAGTTCATGGTTTATGAATATATTTATTGTTTTATTAAACCAGTATCATCTGGTATGTTACATCACTTATGCCATGAGAATCCATTAATCAAGGGTACACATATATTTATAATTCCTTCTGTAGTCATTATCTAGATCTGCATAAGGTAAGAAATAGGGGCTGCCAGTGTAATTCATTAACGTGTGGATCATTCTAGCTTCTTCCTCTTATTTCTTTTTTAAATTATTTTCCCCCATAATTTTATTGAAAAACAAATAAAAATGAGAGTTTCAAATCAAATTAGTAAGACAGTTTCAATATTTAATACATTGTATATTGTTTACTTAGTGGTTATTTCTTGTATAAGATACAGACACGATCTTCTATTTACAAACACTATTAGAACAGATGCCTCTATTCATTGAATTAAGATAATATAACTGTATATCTATCTTAACTATTTGGAATATACAGATACAAAACACTAATTCATTTGTATCCCCTTTTGTGTTTAGTTTTGTCATTTAAATATTATAGGTGTGTGAATTCAGTAAAATGTTCCAAAATAATCCAGTAGTCCATAATAGTACTGGATTTTCCATATGTCTGGCAATGTCAGAAGTTGTTGACTTGAGCCTTTTACAGCTCAGCATAATATGTCCTTACTTCTTATACTTTGTTTTTATACTTTTCTGCTGGACGAGTAAGACCAAGATAAAGCAAGACCTATGTAATAACAATCGCAGCTTTTGTAGCTGATTATAGTCAGTCACATCCCCTGAGGATTAATCCTGAGACCCTGTACTGCAGTTTGTAGATCCTTTGTCTGTGTCAGCCATGTGGATGAGTCATGGTCATTGCTTGGCAAATTGTTCTTTGTGAAAACCTGAGAGAATTTGCTCTCCATGCGACTCTCCTTAGGCACACTCTATATCATTGATCAGTTTCTGCTTTGGCTTCATAATCTCCTTGGTCAGAAAGTTTGGGAAACAACTGAGTTGCATGATGTTACAATACAGTTTCTCATATGTCCAGAGTCTTAATTGACCTTGAAAGGTTAGGGTCAAAATGTTGGCTAATCTTGTGGTCCTCCTTTTTCTCTCATTTTTGGTATGCAAACTTAGGTTGTTAACCCTCCAGAAGAGAAGCTTATTGTTATTACCTTATATCCTAGGCTGTTCAGCTTAATCTCACTATCTGCCTGAATATCAAACATTTTTGGCTTACCATGGAGCAGGTAATTTTCATCAAGTATTCACATGCTAAACTTTAAGAAAATAAAGCAGAAAATTTTAAAAAATTATAATTTAAAAATAGGAATAAACACATACATGTTTACACAAAAGTTTAGAAATCTAACCACATATAGTGTTGTAGCAGGACAGTCCCACAACACTCTTTTTCTTGTCTACGGCTTCATTCGATCCCCCTTCTTTTTAAACAAATATCTGCCTGAGAGACAGCAAGGCAGCAATTCGTGTGTCATGGCAAACAGCAGATATTCAGAAGACAAGAATGACAGGCACCCAAGCATGGAACTACTATTAAAAATTGTCATCTTTAGTGCAGTTTCTTAGTTCACACATATAAGCATAAATAGCTAGTCAGGGTGAAAATCCTTCTAAGTAACTGCTAGATTAGAAAATCTTCTGAAGATTTTCAGGACCATTGCCTTACCCGTCTTGTACAGGTAAGGCAATGCAGTTATATAACTGTATTGCATGCAGTTATATAACTGTACTTATGACTGTATGGCTTTGGCTCTGTTATGTTTGCTAGTTCTTCCCCTTGCTCCCTCTTTGTCCAGGCTTCAAATTTTTGCTTCTCTTTTAATTGTGTTACACCTTTCTGTTTGCAATTATTCTTTTGAGTTCTTATACTAGGGAGACTATATGACATTTGCATATGTGTGTGTGGTTTATTTCACTTATGAGCATATCTTCAAGTGGTATCCACTTGCATATGAAGGTTTCAAGTTTATCATTCTTTATAGCTGAGTAATACTCCATTGTATATTTTTATTTTTTATTTTTTTTTTACTTCTTTTTCATCCATTCCTCAGGTGATGAGTATCTTGGACGTTTCCAAGACTTGGCTGTCACAAATTGTGCTGCTATAAACATAGGTACACATATATCACTATGATACGATGTTTTCAGATCCTCTTGGAAAATTCCCAGTAGGATGATAGCTATTTGAATGAGATTTCCAGTCTTAGTTTTTTAAGGAGTCTCCACACTGATTTCCATAATGTTTGCACCAGTCTACACTCCCACTAGCAGCATAGAAGGGGTCCTTTTTCCACACAGCCTCTCTAACATTTGTTCACTGATTTCTTTGATAGCCATACTTTCTGGGCTAAGATGATATCTCAGTGTTATTTAAATTTGTATTTCCATATGTGTAGTGATGTGGAGCATTTCTTCATATATTTACTTCTTTAATTCCATCCTCTGAGAAGTGTGTGTTCATCTTGGATGCCCATTTCTGGATTGGGTCTTTAAATTTTGGGGCCCTAAGTGCTTTAGTACTTTATAACTTCTAGAGAGCAGACCTTTGTCTGGATACTTATTTGTCAAGATTTTTTCCAAATTAATAGCTTGCCTTTTCACTTTGTTGGTAATTTCTTTTAATGTGCAAAAACTTCTCAATTTGAGGAGGTCCCAGTCATTAATTCTTTAACGTGTTACCTGTGAGATATCATTTTTGTTCATGAACTCTTTGCCTATCCCTATGCCTTCAAGAGTTCCTCCTTCTTCCTCATCTAGATTTACTGATTCTGATTTAATTTTTAGATCTTCAATCCATTTTGACTTCACCTTAGTGTATGGTGATAGATCTGGGTCAAGTTTTATTTTTCTGCATGTATAGAGCCAGTTTTTCCAGCACCATTTGTTAAAGAAGCTATCTTTTGTCCAGTGAGTATGCTTGGCACCTTTGTCAAAGATAAACTGCCTGCGTGTGTTTGTAGAGGATTCTGAGTCTTCTAATCTATTCCACTGATTCTCAGTTCTATTTCATTTCCAGTACCATGCAGTATAATTTCAAGTCAGGAATTGTAATGCTTCTGCCTTGTCTTTGTTGCCCAGGATTGCCTTTGCTATTCTAGTTCTTTCTGGTTTCAAATACATTTTAGGAATAATTTCTCTAGGTGTGTGAGATACCTTGGTAGTAGTTTTATAGGAATTGCATTTAATCTGTACAGCAATTTTTGGAGTATGGCCCTCTTCACAATGTTAGTTCTTCCTATCCGGGAGCAAGCAATATCTTTTCATTTTATGAAATCCTCTATGATCTCTTTCTTTAAGAATACAGTAATTTTCCTTGAAAAGATCTTTGACTTCTTTATTTAGATGAATTCCAAGGTATTTCATTTTCCTCAGTGCTACTGTAAAAGGTATTGTTTGTATAATTTCCCTCTCAGTGCATTTGTTATCTCTGTAGAGGAATGCTATTAACTTTTGGATGTTGACTTTGTATCTTGCTATGCTACTGAATTTGTGTATTAATTCTAATAGCTTTTTGGTGGAGTTTTTTGGATCTTTCAAATAAAGTATCATGTCAACTGCAAAACGTGATAAATTAACTTCTTCTTTAACTATTCCTATTCCTTCATTTCTCTCTTTTGTCTAATGGCTCTAGGTAATGATTCCAGAATAATATTGAATAGTATGGGTGATAGAGGACAGTCTTGTACCAAATCTTAGAGTAAAAGATTTCAGTTTTTTCCTGTTTAGAATATGTTAGCCATTGGGTTTTCATAAATGGCTTTTATTAGATTGAAGTAGATTCCTTCTATTCTAATTTTTTGTAGGACTTTGAACATGAATGAGTGTTGGACTTTCTCAAAAGTCTTTTCTGCATCAATTGAGATGAGCATGTGGTTTTTCATTTACACTCTATTGATATAGTGTACTACATTTATAGATTTTTATATATTGAACCACATTTGCATCCCTGAAATGAATCCTACCTAGTCATGCTATATGATCTTTTTGATGATTTCAAATATCCAGGGGAGAAGCTTAATGGTATTGTTACCCTGTAAGGTGTTGTATATGGTTTCAGAGTAAAACCTGAGGGGATTTAACTGATCTCATCAGATACAAAAGTTACAATTTTAGTTATATAGCTAACCATAAATATTCTATTTGCTAGGATTTTATTGAGGATATTTGCGTCTATGTTCTTGAGAGAGATTGGCCAGCAGTTCTCTTTTTTAGTTGCGTCTTTCCCTGGTTTTGGTATCAGTATGATGCTTCCCTCCAGGAATGATTTTTGGACGATTGTTTCCTTTTCAATTTCATTGAAGAGTTTGAGGACTGTAGGGATTATATCTTCTGTAAATTTCTTGTAGAATTCAGCTGTGAATGCATTAGGACTTAGACCTTTCGTCTTTGGTAGGTTTTTATTATATCTCGTAATTTATTGGATGTTGTTTGGCTATTGAGAGTGAGTGTATATTCTTGATTAAGTTTTGGTAATTTATACCTTTTTAGGAATCTGTCCACTTCGTTTGTGTCTTCTATTCTGTGAAAGTAAAGATTCTCAAATTAGTTATTGATAATCTTCTGAAATTCCACTGGGTCTGTGGTGATTAAAGCCTTTTTATTCCTTATTGCTTGTCTTGAATCTTTTCTTTCCTCTTTTTGATGAGGTTGACTAGTGGCTTATTGATTTTATTTCATCTTTCAAAGAACCAGCTTCTTGATTTATTCTTGAAACTGTTTTCTTCATCTCAATGGAGTTCATTTCTGCTCTAATTTTTTGATGTCTTCTCTTTTTGGGATCTGGATCTGGTTTGCTTTTCCTTTTCTAGTTGTTTGAGGTACAGCATTAGGGTGTTTATTTGTTCCCATTCTCTTTTCCTAATGTGTGAGTTCCCAGATTTAAATTTCCCTCTGAGAACCGCTTTCATCGCTTCCCATAAATTCAGATTAGCTGTGTTTGACTTTTCCTTGAATTGTAGATATTGTTGAATTTCTTGTTGGATTTCACCTGTGACCCATTGATTGCTGCGGAGGGCACTGTTTAATTTCCCTGTGTTTAGGGTTTTTCTGGTTTCTTTTGTCATTTATTTCCAGTGTCATTGCACTGTTGCCAGTGTCGGTCATCTGGATGAGTCACAGCCATTGCTTAGCCAAGTTGTTCTCTGTGAAAGCCTGAGAGAATTGTTCTCTCTAGATGACTCTCCAAGGCACACTATGCAATTATTAATCACTTTCCTCTGTGGCCCCATAGTCTCCTTGATGAGAAAATTTGGGACGTGTTGAGTTACAGGATGTCAGAACACAAGTTCTCTTATGTTCTGTGTCCTCACTGATCCTATGTGGCTAGGACCAAAATATTTCTATCCTTGTAGTCCCTCTGTTTCTCTAATTTTTAGTCTCCAATCTTAGTTGTCAAATATCCAGGGGAGAAGCTTAATGGTATTGTTACCCTGTAAGGTGTTGTATATGGTTTCAGAGTAAAACCTGAGGGGATTTAACTGATCTCATCAGATACAAAAGTTACAATTTTAGTTATATAGCTAACCATAAACTAAAAAGTTAGCTATACAACTAAAAAGTTACATTTTTAGTTGCTTATCTTTAACATTTTCTATCCATCCAGCAAAAAAGTATACCCATGAGGTATAAAATGTAATGCCATATTAAATGCTGAGCTGTAAAACCTCAAGTCAACAACTTCTGACAGTTGCTAGTTCTATTTGGTAACCCACTACTACTGGACGATTGGACCATATTGGATTATTTTGAGGAGAAGTCTGCTGTTATTCTGATGGGTTTTCCTTTAAAAGTGATCTGTTTCATTTCTCTAGTGGTTTTCAGTATATTGTTTTTGGGCTGGATTTTTGCAGTCTTGACTATCATATGCCTCAGTGTACTTTTAATTGGGTTTATGTCATTTGGAGTTCCATATGCTTTAGTTAAATGAATGTCAGATTGTGTCTTCATATTTGAAAAGTTTCTGCTATTACTTCTATCCATTTTCTTTTTATATCATTTGTATTGACTCCTTCTTTCTCATTGATGCTTATTAGTCTCATGCTGTTCATCTTTGTATCGTCTTGCAGGTGACGAAATTTTGGTTGGTTTTAAGAGATGTTTTCTTACCTTTTCACTAGCTGGGATGGAATCTTCAAGATATGACACTCTTTCTTCACTTTCACTCAACGGTTTTGCAACCTTGTGACTGAGATTTTAAGTTCCTCTATTTCTCTTTGTCTCTGCTTCATGTTCCTTTCCTATGTTGCTCATTGAAGGATTCCATTGTTTTTCTATTCTCTATGTTTTATTAGTGTCTTCTTGAGAAGCAGTTATTAATTATTTCATTATAGTTATCCTTTCTTTTTTTACATCAGAAATTATTTTTCATCTGATTTCCTCTCTGTGTTTCTGCACTTGATTTTTTACTTCAGAAGCTATTAATTCAGTGATGTCTTCTTTTTTTTTTTAATTTCAGAGGTTGTTTCTGATCTGAGTTCCTCTATACCTTTGTACAGTTTTTTCTTGAATTCAGACACTATAAATTCAGACATTTCAGCTGTGTGATTCCTAATTTCTACTGTGCTGGTGTCTTCTGCACTTGTTCTGAGTGGGCTCAAGGCCTCAGATTGCATTTTGGTCCTTCTCTTTGTCACTTTGTACAGCACTGTCCTCTGACCTTTGGTGTAGAGCTTTGGTGCAGTTACCTTAACACCTACTGAAATTTGCGTACAGATCTATGAAGTTTGAGTTCATCCAGTTGTGCCTGTGTTGGGTGTGACTGCTATGCTCAGCTTCTTCCTGCTGCAGCCCTTGGAAGTGAACCTGTTTTGCCCCTCTGACAAGATGTTCTGCTCCTGGAATTAGTTGGGTGGTTCTGGCCCCTAGCCTTTCTGCAAGGACTTCAGCTGCAGAGTTTCATGCCAGACCTGTATGTCAGGACTGGGCTGGGTCTGGAGGGGTCCAGAGAGCTGGACAGAAGGACTCACTCACAAGTGCTCCTGGGCTAGGTCTGGAGGGGTCCAACTGGTGCACGTGAGCATGGAAATTCTCCTACACATTCGCTGGGCCTGTGCTTGGGCTGGGTCTGGAGGAGTCCTGAGAGCATGGCGGAAGTTCTCACTCACATGTCAGGCATGCACGAGGTCTGCAGGGGTCCAGCGGGTGCTGAAGCTCTCCCACGCATTTGCTGGGCCAAGGCTTGAGCTGGGTCTGGAGGGGTCCTGAGAGCATAGTGGAAGTTCTCACAAGCTGGGCTTGGATTGGGTCTGGAGGCGTCCAGCAGGTGCAAGGAAATGCCAAAGCTCTTCTACCACTCACCAGGCCTGAATTTGGGCTCTAAATTATTTTGCTAAATTGAAGTATCTACAGTGTTTGGACTTGCATCAATATGATAAGGTACTTTAACTCCAAATACAGCTTCTCTAACAGCAATGGAACACCCATCTCTGAGAAAAAAAAGGGGGGGGGGGCATGTAAATAAAGGAGCATTTTGTAATGAAAGAAAATACATATGTATATACAAAATAGGATAGATATACACCTCCTTTCTTAGTTTAATGAGAATAAAGGTTTTTACTAATATTGTACTAATTTTATGTCTGAGTTCAATCCCCAGTTCAACAAATAAAATAAAATAAAATAAAAGTCATAAAATAGTTTGGAGTTCTTTGAACTCTTGAGCAGATTCCTTATAGTAAAATTAAAATGAATTTAAAAATTAAAAAAAACAAAACATTTAAAGTTAAAAAAGAAAACCTTATGCCAGTCTTTATACTTCAGTAATGCTGATTCATACATCTGTATTACCATTTATATTCATTATTGTGTTTTGTCTCATTTTGTAGGATATGTCCAAGTTGAAATGAATTTTATTTTAAATTCACATATATTAACTTTTACTTTCTGTCTTACAAAAATCTCTGAATTATAGGGAGAAGGGGCAAGAGCAGAGAAAACTAATGAGATAATAACAGAGATGTGGGGCCAGAGAGATGGCTCAGTAGAATAAAGAATATCCTGGCAAATGCAAGGGTCTGAGTTAAATTCCTGGTTCTGCCAAAAAGAAAACACACACACACAGAAAAAATAATAACAGAGATGTGATATGTACATACACTGACTCCTCCACAAAGAATACAGTAAGTGTGTACTACTGGAAATATATACCAATAATAATAAAAGTTAAAAAAAATTACTTCTGTTAAAAGAATCTATGAGTTAAGGAAAATGCATAGCACCATGTATCCGCTGTGATATCATCATACCAAACAGTCTGCAACCTTGAAACTCTGATGTATTTCACCAATGTCGTATGTCTCCCACTGAAATCCATGGTAATTACTGGGACTATTCCTTTTCTGTGCCACGAAGTGAGAATAATGAATTTTGCTTTAAGTGTTCCATCTAACATTCTTTCTCTCTCTCTTTTGCAGAAACAGGGATTGAACTCAGGGCCATGTGCTTGCCAGGAAAGTGCTTATTCCACTGAGTCATCTCTCTGGCCCATTTTTCCCCTGTCTTAAGGTATCATTATACATCTTTTAAAACTAGTTTTTCTTATAATATATATTTTAACTATAGAGGTTTATGTCTAAAGAAGTCTCCTGAAAACAGAAATATTTCAATTTTTTTGTATCCTGATCCATGCTACATTTCTCATTGGTTTCATTTATAGGACAACCCCCAATGATATTCAATTTTTTTTACATCTATGACCGTTAATTTGCGAACAAGAAAAACAAAGACTAATGTCACTTTCATTTATTCCTTCTCTGAATCTCTACTTAGCATGTGCAGAGCATGTTCATCGCCTTCATGATTCTCCTTTTCTCCGAGGAACTTTCTCTAACATGTTTTTAGAGGCCACTCTGGTGTGAAGGTTTTTCTGTCTAAGCTTATTCCCCTTTCAGTTTTAAGGGATTATTTCACTGGTATAGAATTCTAGGTTGATGAGTTATTTTTTCTGTCACTATTTTAGTATCTCTGTTTATTATCTAGCTTATATAGTTTCTGATGAGAAGTCTGAAGGCTTTGTTATCTTTATTTCTCTTGAGATAAGGTTCTTCGCTGTAGCTTTCTATAAAACTTTATGTTTGGTTTTCTACAGCTTGAGTATAAAATGCTTCATTGAAGATTATTTTGGTATTTATGTACCTGATGTCCTCTGAGCTTCCTATATCTACAGCTTGCTATTTCCTCCTAATTAAAAAAAAAAATTCAGCCATTTTTTTTCTTTTAGTTTTTCTCCTTTTCTTCTTTCTCGTATTATTGGGTATGTTGTTCTGATATGCCTCAAATTAAGCACAAAAATTTTCCTGCTTCATTTCAAAATTTGAAAGATTTCATTGATCCATCTTACAGTTCTCTGATTCCTTATGTAGCTATTTCTTATTTACAATAGACCATTAAAGAATCCATTTATGAGGAAAAATACAAATGGTAAATAAATATATGAAAAAATATATTCATCCTCATTGGTCACTCAAGAAATACAAATTAAACATGGAACTAAGATTCCAGCTCACTGCAGAAATAATGCCTCTCATCAGGAAGTCAGCTAATAACAAATATCAGAGGTACTTTTGGTAAAAGGAACCCCTCTCCACTGTTGGGAGTATAAAATAGTGTAACCACTATGAAAATAAGTGTGAAGATTCCTCAGAAAATTAGAGTCAACCCAGCTATTCTCTTTCTGGGTATTTTTCCAAAAGTGCTAAAAACATCACGCCACAGTGAAATATGTGCACACATGCTTTATACAGCACAATTTGTCATACCTAAATCTTGGAAACAATCCAATGCCCAGCAATTGAGGAATAGATAAAAAAAGATGTAGTGCTTTTATACAATGGAGTATTATTCAGATATTAAAAAAGATAAACTTGAGACTTTTATTGGTAAATGGATACACCTAGAAACCATATTCATAAGTGAAATAACCACTGTATAGTCTCCCTACTGTAAGAAACTGAAAGAGGACATAGAATATGAAATGTACAATGGATAACATGAAAAAAAAAGCAACTTTTCCAAGGGAAGGAACACTTGGATGAGGAAAGCAGAAAATAAAGAAAAAAAAATAAAGCTATAAAGAAATATATATATATATATATATATATATTTCACATATATATATGATATGTGTGTGTGTGTGTGTGTGTGTTTTTACATGGGATATCTTCAGTAATTGTGCTGCTGATTTCCTCTGGTCTGTTGAGACGAGCAGTTAATACTTAGACTTTTTAATCTTTTTAATTTTTTTCCAATCTTACAGACTTATATCTTTAATCTGAGCAACTAATCTAAAGACAAAACTATGCAATATAACAACCAATGTTGAATTTCTATCACTTGGTTTGGTGAAATTTTGTGCCGTTTCTAATGTATTTTTTAAAATTTTGGGACCAGGGAAATGGCTCAGTGGAATAAGCACTTCCCTCGCAGGTGCAAGGGCCTCACTTCAATCCCTGGTTCTGCAGAAAAAACAAAAAATTGAATTATCATCAAAATAATAATAATAAAAAATAAGGCCAGGGTCAGCCCGATAGCTCAGCAGACTAAAGTGCCTGCTTAGGCAGATACAGGGACCAAGTTTGACCCCAGCCTGTGGTGCCTGCCTTGCCCTTGGGGCGCACTGTGACAGTGACTGAGACAAGACACAGTTGTAATCCCAGTACTTGGGAGGTTGAAAACAGGAGGATCACTACTATTCTAGTCTGTGCATTGAGACTCTGTGTACCTTGCACAAAAAATAAGAAAGAGAAATAATAATAGATGGACATATTATGTTCCAGTATTTTTAATCTCTGCCATATGTATTTAATTAATCCCACCTCCCTACCCTTGCACTTGTGCAGTGCTTCCATTACAGCCTTCACCATGTTTACAATCACTATTTTAATTATTTTTTTCTGATCATTGTAGCACCTCTGTCATATTTGATTCTGGCTCTGATACTTCTTTTGTTTCTCTGGTTTTTTTTTTCCTTTCCCTTGACTCTCAGCATATTATTATTATTATTATTATTATTAATTATTTTGTTGTTGCTGCTATTGTTTAAGACAAGATAAGTGAGTCATGAATGAGAAGTATGGCACATAAGTTCTTTATGCCCAGAAACACAATTTTATGTTTTTCATCTCTGTAGCTAAAGGTAGCTCTGATTTATTTTAGACATTTCTTTCCTCTTGTTTTTTCTTTTCTTTTTAAAAATATATTTTGTACAGGGTTTCACTATGGACCTCAGACTCATGGTGACCCTTCTGTTTTCAGTGTCCCCAGCCCTGGGATTACAGGTGTGCCCCTACCACGATGGATCTCAGTGGCCAGCTCAGTGCACCCAGGAGAGGGGGTTGTGGCACTGCGTGTGGTGCTGGGGACGAAACCCCAGTCCCTGCGCTTGCCTGGCAGGTGCTTAGTCTGATGAGATATCTTACCGGCTCCTTCTTGTTTCTTGTTCTCTGTCATTGTGTTTTCTAAGAACTCCTGAAGTACAAACTGTAATCCTCAACATTATAGCAGAGCTTTATTAGTGTGATTGTAAGATACAAACAGGGAAGGGAAGGGACTTGTATTCTTACAGTTAAATTGCAGAATTTAAAACAAGTGCCCAGGATGTTTGGCTTTAACAGCCCCTTAGTTGTTTCCCTTCTTTCTGGGTTACTGAGGAAGGCTGGATGAACCTATGGTTTGGACAATTCTGGCTTCTACCTTAGATAATGCTCTGGAAAAATTTCCTTTCATTGGAGTCTGAGCTTATGATTTAGAAAATCCTGGACACACTTAAGAATGTTCATTACTTCCTCCCCCATGTCTGTGACATCATAGGGTTTCTTTGTTGACATTTTACTTTGAGAATCTGGTGGAATTCTTACAAGTGTCATACACAAAAATGTATGCAAACCCTAAGGTCGAGGCAATAATAACTTCCTTTCAAGCTAGTCAGCATGCAGGGGTCAATCTTTCATGAAGATTGTCCTGCAAATGTTTTTTTTTTCTCTCTTGTGGCTCCAGCGTCCTCTCTTCCTGGTTAGACAACAACTGCGAGATGCTGCGCTGGTCTTTAGACGCTGTAGGAGCAGGTCATGTAGTGTCAAGTATTTGGCAGGTACAAGACAAGTTATTGATTTTGAGTTTGTTCCACTTTTTATTTTTCAAGGATGAGAATAATGGTTTCCAAGCTCTTCAAATGCTTGTTAAATGGCTCCAAGCTGAAACAAAGTCTGATGTACCACTTCACATTTGTCAGCCCACCATGTCTTCTTCTGTTAGACTTTAATGCTCAACTGTTCATTTGTTTTAGGAAGAATGGTCTTGCCTCCACTTGCATATAATTAAACACTCCTTGTCTGTATACTGTGCCTAAGTTCACCTCCAATACTTTCCCTGCCTGCAAGTTCTTGCTGGCTTTGATTTTCACAGATCTGTACTTTTGAGTGTGTGTGTATGTGTGTGTGTGTGTGTGTGTGTGCGCGCATGTGCACACGCGAGCTTCATTTATTCACACTGAAGACTCATTTGCTTGTTTTTTACTGTTCTAAATCTAACTTGCAAATTCTCATCTCTGGGCCAGTTCAGTGACTTTTTCCATCAAACACTCCCTGTTTTATCATCCATACCATTTGAGAAACACAAAGAAATGTTTTATAATAAAAGCTTTGTTATGGTAATGTGCATAGTGAGCTCCTGTGTGCCCCAGTGCAATGGAATTGCTTGTGTGTCTCTCCAGCCTAAAATTGTAACCAATCAGTGCTTACTTAATAAAAGAGGAAATGTTACCAGACTCCTTGAAAGAATAAAAATAACTCTGAAAAATCGTTATCTATATCATTTGTTGGTTAATTAACAATGTCACATCTGTTATGCTTTTTTAGACATGTTAATAGAAAAATCTGTTCATATAAGAATGATGAATAAACAATTTTCAATGCATTATATTAAAATTCTGCTATGTCCAAAACTAAGTTGGCTATATAAATTTTTCATGTTTTTTAAACATAAACATGTTGGAAATACATCATATACTTAAGTTAGCTTACCTTGACCAGGAATAGGTTGGGTAGTAATAGTAATGATATCTGATATTTATTATATAATTTCTTAGTTGTCAAACACTGTGCATAAGTACATCAAAAGCATTATCTTACTTGTCACATAAATTAATGAGTTTAAAGTTACTCTTATTTGTTCTGCTGCAGACCAAAGTAAGTTTGAATAGTCAGGTCACATGACCTTTCTAATTCCCAAACCATGGTCTTTTTGATCTACCATATTAAACTTCATTAAAAATAAGACAAGGTAAGAATTTTCAATGAGATCTTCATGGGATTTGCGTTCCTTGGTCCTTTGTGGACTTGAGGATATGAACTGCAGCTTCAGCAGTGAGATTTGGTATTCTTCAGAACAGCCACCTAGATGAAAATTCTAGCTTAGGAAACCTATGGCACCACATGTTTCTACAACCCAAGAGTTTCACAAAAACTGCTATGTGTAAAGTTCAAATTAGACAGGATGGCCCAGCACCTAACTTCTTTGCCAGCAAAGGTATTACTCTTGGTGGGCACCCAGCTAAGCATAGAAAGCTGACACCAGCTAACACAAGATGTCATTAAAGATACAAAATAGGAACAGAAATCTTGCAAGGAATAGAGCATCTGGAGAACTTGCCAGACACCTAGAAATTTCCACTGGGTACCTCAAGGACTTTGCTCATTGTGGTACAAGACAGCCAGGGAGTATGGATATTTGTTTACATCTTCCTGCCTACTGTCCCTTGACTGCTTTTAATTCCTATAAAAATGGCCACTTCTCTTTGTTCTGGACAGGCAGTCTTTTTGCCCTCTGTCAGCCCTTACACAGCTAATAAATGATATCCCATCTTGCCTTCACAAACCTAGGTCCGGTGGTCTCTGCCTCAGCTCGCATTCGCTATGAAGCATAGGGCATAACAAGTTAGGACAACTCATTGTAGCCCGCATTTGGTTGAACTCTAATAAATACTCATTTTGGTGGAATATATAACCCTGCACCACTGCTGGCATCACCATAGAGGATCCAGAAACATCTAGAGCAAAACTTCAAGCAATTTTGAGGACACAGGAGGATAAGTGAGAGCTGAAGATAAACAGAACAATAATGAGATAAGCAACTGTAATGCAACACTTCCATTTTTAAAGTTTATCAGTAGGAAATGGAAAGCTAATATTTCTATGACGAGTTATAACAAATTACAAAACAGTCCATACTTTTTAGGTGTAAATTCACAAGCCCTACAATTACCACAAAATGGTGAATAATGAAAAATTACAAGTCTCATAAAATGATAGAAAGGCCTATCCTTCCTTTCTAAAAATGTTGCACACACTGTTGAATAATGCTCATCTTTTCTTTTAATGTGTATTATCTCTAAAGTTTCTCTGTTACTTTATACTCTTTTAAAAATAAATTTAGACCAGGGAGATAGCTCAGTGGCATTGGATCTCTGGTAAAAAACAACAATAACAACAACAGAAAATTACAACAAGGAGATCCTATCTCAAAATACATATCCCCTTTAGGCCTGGGACTTAGTTCAGCGCTGAAGTTCTGTGTTCCATCCCCAGCCACACACAGACAATGTAATAATAATAAATTTAAAGAAAATAAAAAAGGACAAGAAAAAAATTTTATTGAAAAGAAGAATTAATGTTGAACTGTTTGATCAATCTTGCATGCCTATATCTTTTAATCTGAGCAACAAGTTTGACAGTCACAGTATAATAAACCATCGTTAATTTCCCATTATTGCTTTGAAATTCTATAAGATACTTTTTAAGTTGCTTCACTTTTGTCTTATTACTTGTTTTCATTCTCCTTGTCTTTAAAGTGAGATTTGAAAAATAAATGAATAAAATGTAGCTTTAGGGATGAGTATGTTCCATTTATTCAAGAAATTTGAACTACAGTATGAAACGCTTTGATTTTTAAATGTTGACAGTAAATACAACAAAACCATACATATCTACTATAGTGAACAGGTATATGAGGACCATGATTTGGAAATCTTTAGTATAACTCCAAAGTATTGAAAGAGAAAATATTTAAAGGCCTCTGAAATAGTGTCTTCCTAATGAAGTAATGTGATGGGTATGTTTTTGTAGTTTTAATGTAATATAAAAGATTCTTAGCATTGCTTTATTTGATTTTATAGTATTCTGCATATATACATAGGTATAAAGACATATATGTTTATATGTACATTTAATTTCATTCATATATGTATGTATTTATTTATCTGAAGGATAACTAAGTCTACTCGTTAAGGAATAATTTAAGAAAATACCCATTTCTTTCGCTCCTAACACCTATTTCTCTTGAGATAAATATTATTATAATCATGACAGCTATTGGAAATCTATGATTATTTAAGGCATAAAGAATTAAATTATATATGCTTGTGGCATTAGCATGGAAAAACCTGAGCAAGAAATGAATGACAAGGATATTGGGTTGTAAACAAAATAATGACTCCATATCTGTGACTCCATATTGCTACCAGTAAATAAATACTGTAAGAGAAAAGATGAATTTTTCATGCAAATTATGTTAATAGATATCCTAATAAATTGGGCCAGCAAAATATCTCACTGATCTAAAGCACCTGTTTAGGCAAGCTTAGGCAGGCACAGGGGGCTGCAGTTTGATTGCAGGCATCACATGCTGTGCCAGTCCTACCCTGAGTGTGGGCCAAGCCAGCCAAAAAAAAAAATTAAAAAAAAATATATGTATATATATATGAGTGAAAAATAAAATTGCCATTATAAATCTGTAGGTTTTTTCCACACAGTTTAAAATCATTGTATACAGGACTTATTGATGGTAAACTTGGTGAGCAGAAGTTTAAGGTGAATAGGGTATAAACACTGTATGGGCTGAGCATATAGCTCAGTGGCATAAGTACCTGCCTGTCAACCACAAGGTCCCTAGTTTGATCCCCTCACACACACACACACACACACACACACACTGCCTAGCACACTCTTATATCTCCTTCAAAACTTAACATTTTCTGTCTTCAAAAGTAAAATATGGCCAGGTATAGTGGCACATGCCTGTAATCTCAGTACTCAGGATACTGAGGCAGGAGGATTTCCATGAGTCTGAGGCCAACTTGGGCTACATAAGTGAGTTCAAGGCCAGCCTGCATTACATAGTGAGACTCTGTCTAAAACAAAAAAGAGAAGACTATGACTTGAGAAATCTGAAGGCAACACTTACCCAAATGACTCACATTAACACCACAACTAGTAAAACTGCTGGCAGGTGCCACTGATCACACCTTGCTAGGTGGGGCACTTCCATCCTCACTGTCCCCACGAGGGAGAGCCTCCATCTGAGGAGAGCACCACACAAGGGCAGTGCAGCAAGCACACAGAGTGATGCAGCAGTGCAATTCAGATGTCTCTGAGTCACAAAAGTCAAGGAGCGACCGTGGACCTGCAGCAGGAAACAGAGGCAGGACCAGCTCAGGGTGCTGTGGAGGGCCAGGGGTGAGAGGCGAAAGCTCACGAGGCTGTTGTTTGGTTGATGCTAAACTTCATTTCTTAATTTCAGTAATTTTACTATAAGGAATCTTCTCAAGAGTTCAAAGAACTCCAAACTATTTTATGACTTTTATTTTATTTTATTTTATTTTATTTATTTTATTTGTTGAACTGGGGATTGAACTCAGGCCCTTGCGCTTGCCAGGGAAGTATTCTACTGAGCCATCTCCCAGGCCCCTATTTTATGACTTTTCTACAAATTAGTTACCTGTAAAGAAAATATAAAATGTGAAATTGTATTCATCTCTCTCTCTCTCTCTCTCACACACACACACATATATACACACACACATACACACACACACACACCAGCTTTTTGCACAGAGAAAATATGAATAAAATTAAAAGCATGCATCTATACATTCTCCTAATGAATAGAAAGGTTTGCTCTAATAGTGTTTATGGACAGGATATTATGTCTGCATCTTATACAATGAATAACCACTAAGTCAACAATATGTAATATATTAATTGTTGAAACTGTCCTACTAATTGGTTTTGAAACTGCCTCGTTGCTATTTGTTTCTCAATAAAATTATTTAAAAAGCAATAAAGCACGTGTCTAAAGTTTTCCACCAAACATTCACTGATAGATCAAGGCTAATAATGAAAAAAGTAACCAATTCTGGACTTGGATTGTGAGGTTTTAATCCCTGAAATAGACAGCAATGTGCCTTGACAGTTAATAGAAATAAAAATAAGCTGTGAGCTGAGTGTGACTGTGCACACCTGTAACCCCATCACTTGGGAGGCTGAGTAAGGAGAATCTTTGTGAGTTCAAAGACCAGCCTGGTCTACATACTCAGCTCAAGAGAAGCTTGAACTACATAGCAAGAATGTATCTCAAACAGATTTTAAAAAGCAAATAAGCTGTAAAGACTATTATATTTCTAATTCTTGGCCCACCCAGGGCATCCTGGGATCCAGGAAACTTAATGGTGATCAACAGCAGTATATGAATCTGAAGCAGGTGCTCCACAGCATTATTTCATGGCGCATGGAGACAAATTTAATTATAATATTGAATTGTCATTGTTCAATCAAGATTCCTTTTTTGAAGGCATTTATTTATTTATTTGATGCAGGGTCTCACTAGCAGCTTAGACTCATAGTGACACTCTTGTTTCAACCTCTCCAGTTCTGGGGTTACAAGTGTGAGCCTTCATGCTCAGTTTTGGGGCTGGCATGGCATGTGGTACCAGGAATCGAACCGAGTTCCCTGGGCTTACCAGTTTGGCGCTTAGACTACCAAGCTATGTCCCTGGCCTGTAGATTTTTGATAAGGGGATGTAGGATCACAATTCATAATTCAAAATGCCTGTATTCCTTTGATTAAGTTAGCCCTAAGTGAACAGTTCCATTGAATTGTAATTCTCTTAATGATAAATTACATTAAATCTATGACACCATCAAATTTAAGATAGATCAATATTTTTTGCACTGCTAGGCCAGCCAGATAGCTCAGTAGCCTGAAATGGCTGCTAATGCAGGCACAGCAACTCAGGTTCAATATCTAGTGCACTGTGCCAACCCCACCCCAGGGCACACCGAGACTGTGATTGAAACCAAGTGTAATGGTGTGTGCCTGTAGTCCTGGCACTTGAGAGGCTGGAAAAAAGAGAATCATTGTGAGTCCAATGTGCGTAGTGAGACCCTGTAGACCCTGTACTGAAATACAAAGAAAAAAGGTGCCATATGGGAATGGGTGAATGGGTCAGACAAAGAAACATTATTCTTTATGTGTATAGACCACATGACCAGATTTATTAGGTACATAAACAAAAACTTATAGAATTTAAGAAATAAAATCACAGTGATTTTATGGGAGATAATAAGGCTGTTATAACAACAACCAAACAAATTAGAAAGTCAGAAAATATCTGGAATATCTGAACATTCAACTAAGATCCAGTTGACAACAGAATAGATAATGCTTCTTCAAATCTCTTGTGAATGTGCTTACAAAATACACCATGAACAGAACACCTCTTAGCTAATTTCAAAGAATCAAAGTGATACATAAAAGGTATGTTATCCAGGCATAATCTCAAACAAAACACAGTGAGCAAAACAATAAGAGTAACCTGTTATCATATATCAAATAATCTACTTTTAAATAAAGCATAGGTCAAAACAGAAATCTTTGAAAATATTAAAACATATAAATAGATGAAAGAATAACAAAAATACAGCATGTTGGGATGTAGCCAAAGCCATGTTTTGTTTTGAAGAAAATTGACAGTGTTACAAGCTTAATTTTAATTTCAAATAATGGAAGGGCACAAATCAGTAACCTAAGTTTCTATACAAGGAAACTAGAATCAAATGAACAAAGCAAGCCCAAAAGAAGAAGCCTGGAAAAAAATTGTCAGAGCAAAATCAATAAAATTGAAGCAGAAAATCAATCAAGAATATCAATGAAACTAACATCTTATTTTTAAATCAATAACATTGATAAGCTCCTAACTAGATTAAACTGAAATTTTAAGAAAGACATATTACCCAGGCTAGGAGTGAAAAAAGAGCTATCACTTTGGATCTCTCAGGTAGTAGAAGGATAAATAAAGAGTTATGTAAGCAAATTTTTGCACATAATTTCAACAATTTAAAAGAAATAAACTTTAAAAAATTAACCCTACAAAAAAATCACCAGAAAGAAGTTGAAAATGTAAATAGCCCAGTGTTAATCAAACAATTAAATGTTAGTTGAAAGATCTTGAAAAATAAATTTCTATGTCCATATAATATCAGTAGAGAAAATTAAAAAGTTTTAAGTAACAATTGATTCTGATTTTATGTAAACTCTGCCAAAAATTTGGAAGATAATGAACACTTTCTGCTCTTTTTAAGAAACATACGTTAGGGGCCTGGGGAAATTGCTCAGTGGCTTAAGCCTGGATAGCAAGTGCAAGATCCTGAGTTCAATCACAAGTACCAAGGAAAAAGAAAAAGAAGAAGGAAAGAAAGAAAGAGAGAGAGAGAGAGAAGAAAGAAAGAAAGAAAGAAAGAAAGAAAGAAAGAAAGAAAGAAAGAAAGAAAGAAAGAGAAATTATATATCAGTACCACTTATACCACATAGAATACCAATGGAAAATCAAACATTGGAATCCTTCATGCATGTTGACATGAAAATATTTAGCAAAATACTCTGAAATGAAACTCAACTGTATCACATACACCTGAGTAAATAAAATTTCATTGATTACAAGGCTATTCCAGTAGTTTAAATTTAATCATTGTAATGAAAAATATCAGAATGTAAAAGGACAAATGTCACATTATCATATGAATTTATATGTGAAGTAATTTCAGCAAAAAGAAACATTCACTTATAAAAACAATCCCAAAATATTCACAGTAGAGAAGTTGATACAAAAAACTTACAATGAACATTTTCGTTAATGGTGAAAGACAAACTTCAAAATTCTTACTAAAATCAAAAGGTGAAGATAATCACTTTCACTTCCTTTTGTAAAAATGATGGCATTAGAAGGCCTAATGAGTACAGTAATGACAGAAAATGAAAAAACAGGTAATGAGAAACAACAAAATATTTTCTTATTGGTGAATAACACAACAATCTGTGAAGGAAGTCATAAGAACTCCATTAAAAATCAAAACTTGTAAGTAATCTCCAGAAGGTCATATGATACAAGATGAGCACAGACCAATCTATTTGTCTTTTGATATACTTCAGTGAGTTCATGACACTTTTTAAAAAAACTTTTATTGCAGGGCCTACAGGATCTGTAGCATCTCACTACACAGATGGGACTAGTATCGATCCTCGTCTTTCAGCTTCCCAAGCGCTGGGACTACAGGTGCGTGCTCCTACACCCAGGCTCAGTTGCCATCTCAGTGCGCCCTGCAGGCAGGGCCAGCAGGGCTTGCTGGGGATCAAGGCCCAGCTGCTGCACTCTGCCTAAGCAGAAGCTCCATGACTCCAAATAAAAACACAATGCCATCATATCACTCAAGATTTTTAGTAGAAATCTAACTAAACAATGTAAAATTTTATATCAAAACTTATAAAATGCTCATAAAAAACAAAAACAAAAACCCAAAGAGAGATTATGTCCATAGAGTGGAGAATAGGAATGATGCCAACTTCCTTTATATTAACATCTAAGTTTAATATGATTTCTAAATAAAGAACAAGAACTTTGGGGGGAATGCAGAAAAATATCTTTCTAAAATTTGTATGAGAATCTCAAGGAACTAAACTAGATAAAATAATTCTGATAAGGAAGAATAACATAGGAGGAATTGTATGCTTTTAAAACTTATTATTCATGTACATAAATCAAGATCATTTGCTATGAGCATAAATATAAATGTCTAGGTAGAAAAGCCAGGAAGAGATAAGTACAAATAGAATAACTTAAAATTTTAAAATGTTTTTGGTACAGAGTCACTGCACAGCTTAGACTCCTAGTGATCCTCTTGTTTTCAGCCTCCCCAGCGCCGGGATTGTAAGCATGCACCACCGCGCCTGGACTCAGTCGCCAGCTCAGTGCACCCCGGGGCAGGGCTGGTGAGGCATGGGAGACCAGGGGTCAAACTCTTGTCCCCATGCTTGGCAAAGAGGCACTTAGTTTTCTGAGCTATCTTCTGGCCCACTACAGCAAATGATTTTCAAAAACTGAAATGAGAAATGGCCCTTTTTAAACAAATTGTTCTTTGACTATTCAAAAGTGGAAAGAAAAAAAATCCTGTAACCTCAGCATCCTATAATGTTTAAAAATTAAATCACAACATTAAATGTGGGAATGTAAAATGTTACAACCACTGAGGAAAATAGGTTTGCCTGTTCTAATAAAAACTAGGCATGAAACTATCATTCAACACAGATTGTCTTGTGAATTTATCACCGAACCAAAAATTTTAGTTCACAAAAAACTACAAAATAAATATTCAGTGCAACTGTATTCACAAGTGTGAAAACCTAGAAGTATTCAAGATGAATTTTAGCAGATGAATGGTTAGACATACATTTCATAGAATGAAAGATGGCTGTCATTATTCACCATAAAGTATAACAGAAAATTAGTATGTAAATCTCCAGAGAATAATGTTAAGTAAGAAATAAAAAGTCCCAATAACTATATCCTATCTTGATCCCCTTGTGATAAAATTTTGGAAATGAAAGTTAACTTTAGTGGTAAAGATTATGGATGAATTGATGACTTGGTATCACATGACTAAAGCTACTAAAGAACAATAGATTTTGTATTTCTTGTTTTGACTTCTAGAAATTTATAACAGCAACTAAAAAGAATTGAGCCAGATAGTTAGGGCAAACTGAATGGCATATGCTGCACGGTAGTAATCTGCTTATCTTCTGCATGGTTAACAACCTAAGTGCACAGATCAAAATAGGAGGAATAGAAGAGCCGCAAGACCAGCCAAAATGTTGGTGAAGACTCAGGGCATAGGAGAACCTGTACTGTAACGTCATGAAACTCAGTTGTGCCCCAAATTTTCTGATCAAGGAGATTATGGAGCCACAGAGGGAAGAGACTGATGATCTATAGTGTGCCTGGGGAGTCACATGGAGAGAAAACTTTCTCTTGGGCTCTCATAGAGAGCAAACTGGTCAAGCATTGGCTGTGACTCATCCGCATGGATGACTCAGACAAAGGATCTACAGAGTAACGTACAGAATTACAAGATAAACTCTGAGGGGACTTCACTGACTTCATCAGAAACAAAAACTACATCTTTTGGTGTACAGGTCTTGCTCTATCTCAGTGTTAACCATCCAGCAGAAAAATATAAAAATGAGGTATATAATGTGAGGCCATGATAATAGGTAGAGCTGTAAATGGTTATAGTCAACAACTTCTTCAGATAACTCACTATTATTGTGGAATGCTGGACTGTGTTGCCAAGTTCAGGCACCTAAATTGGTTTAATGACAATGGAGTGCCCATCTTTGACAGGTCTAGACAAAAAAAGGGGTATACAAAGGAAGAATCATGATGTGTGTGTATAAACAATACAGTTAGGCTAAATATGTTGTGCTTCTGCATAATTCTATGAGAAGCAAGATTTACACTAATAGTGGTTGGTCAAGATATTATGTCAGCTTCTAGTACTATGGACAACCACTAGGAAAATAATAAGGTAGAAAGTATTAATTATTGAATCCTTGATATAATTTAGGTATAAAAAATAAGATAAGTAAACAACCGCTCTCTCTTAACTCACTGATTAGAGACATCTGCTATAATAATAAGTCTGTAAGTACAATACTATGTATGCACCTTGTACAATACCAAAACATTACAAAAACAGTTTGTAGTGTATTAATTTATTGAATCTGTCCTATTAATTTGTCTTGAAACTGTCTCATTGCTATTTGTTCTTCAATAAAGTAAATAAAAAATAAAGAACAATAGAATCTTTGTGATGTTGGTTGGCATTGTTTAGTAGCTTTCACGTTTTAGTATATAAAAACATTTATGAACTATGAAAAATTTGATATGTGCATATATATATAGAAGTAAAAACAAATGTGGATTAGATCAATAGATTTTGTCAATGTCAGTGGTCTACTTGTGTTAGTGTAGTGTTGCTTCATAAAATACCACTGGTAGGAAACAGTTGACATAATACACAAGTATCTTTCCTTAAAACATTCATAGATATTTGATTATCTGAATTCAGTTGGCTATGAAAAGGTCTTAATATAACAAATACTACAATATTGTTCCAAGGATTAATTAACTAAAGAGGAATTATTTTTTAAAACACTCACAAAATGGTTTGGTAATCACCTCAAGAAAAAGAAATAAAAATAGCTCCACAAGTATGGAGTCAGCATGAGTCACTCTTCTGGTTTTGTACCTTTGCAAAGTCAGCACTAGGAGCATATTTTTTAATGACCTTGTAGGAGAGACCTATGTGCTAGGTGAGAGGTAGGGGGAGAGAACACAAAAGGATAAAAATGTAAAACTGATGGTCCAAGATGAAAATGTGCCTCAGACTGTGAATAATGTCAGGGCTAGAATGCTGTGCAGTGGTAGTGCCACAGCAATACATCACTGTGATTATAGTACGGTGAGGTGCCGCATCACAGCTATCCGCGAGCTGCAGTATTTTGGCATCCACTACTGCCGTTTTAATTAACACTTGGGGAGCAGCAGATCAGTTCAACAGTCCTTCTTTTTTAATTGATGGCTTTTTGAAAATTGGGATGCTTGTTTCATTCATGGGCCATTGCTTACCACCTGCAAAATTTATTTGTATGGCCAGACATTAAATCTTATCTGTAACTGTCATGAAGCCAGATGCCTACCACCCGTGTTTTGAAGCATATTTCAAAGGATGATTTGAAACATTAAAATGTTCATGTTTTGTGATGGATAAGGCAAGAGCACAATTTTTGCTAGTAATTATGACCCTACATGCAACAGAATTAAAACATATTGTGTTTAGTATTGGTTTAACGTTTAAATCAGTACATAAGAAAAATTGTTCCATTCATATTAAAACTTCATGAAATGAATTGAAATATAATTTTGTATTGGTTCAATAAATTGTTCCATTAATACAATTTTGTATGCTGATGCCAGTATTTGTGATAAAAGTGATCTTTTAAATGTTATGGCTATGTTTTAAGATAAAATGGATACAGTTGGTTGTCTATTCAATTGGATTAACATCTATCTTCTCTCAAATGGAGTGTTCTTTGGATGTTACCATTCAAAGTCACCTCTTCCACCATCCCTCTAGCTCCTCCACCACCACAATAATTACATCTCTTTTTTTTTTTACTCTTACTGTTCTTTTTCTTTTCCTCTTTTCTTATTTATTTATGTATTTAGTATTTTTTAGGGAAGGGTCTACAGAGTGTTTAGGGTCTCACTAATAGACTGGACTTGTGATCCGCCTGTTTACAGCCTCCCAGGAGCTGGGATTACAGGCATGCACCACTAAACCCAGTCTCATTTGCTGTCTCAGCACACCCAGGAGACATGGCAGGCAAGGGAAGCCCAGGAATTGAGCCCTCAGGCCCTGCATCTGCTTGAAGGACTTTTAATTCACTGAGCTATTTGGCCGGTCCTCTTTTCCTTTACTACACAACCAGAATTGCATTGAAGGAGTACATTCTAAGCTATATATTAAGCCCTTTTTGATTTTTAAACTGTTGTTAGCATATCTTTTGTGTTATATTATGTTGACATTTCTTATGGATAATTGGTTTATGTATATAACACATCTTAATTTTCAAAAAAAAACCCTCCTTTCCATTCCTCCAAATTTTGAGACAGGGTCTGGGCAAATAACTAAATTGCTCAGGTTGGGTTCATATTTGAGGTCCTCTTGCAACGATTTCAGGTCAGCAGCACCATAATGGGAAAATTCCTGCTTCTTAAATTCTTTTTTTTTTTTGGCAGAACCAAGACTGAACTCAGGCCCTTATGCTGGCCAGGGACTCACTTATTCTACTGAGCCACGCCCCCCCCCCTCTTGCTTCTTATTCATGAGCTACTAAACTAATTTACAGACTAGCAGCACTACATCTTCTTGTGTACTTAAGTACAGCATTGTCCTGTGAATCACTCTAGATCACTGAAATAACCCCTTACTAGAGGTTCTATGAGATTCCCCTCCTACTCTCCCACAGGGTAAGGCTCCCCTCAAGTCACTTTAGGTTTTATAATGAGTCTGAGACTTATCACCCAAGGTGCTTTCTTGATATCCTTTATTGTGTTTTTGTATTTTAGTGAAGAATTTATGGTATAGAAGTAAATGTATCATGTAAATAAAATGCAACTGATAAAGTAGGTAGACTGTTGTTTTAACTAATCAATTTATCTGTGTAGAATTCCTCCAGGACTTTGATGACATCATTTTCTTTGGAGTATTGGAAATAAGGCTTGATTGGAGAGGGTTTAAAAATTGATTGAGGGCCTGAGAGAAGACAGCTCAGAGGTCAAGCATCTGCCTGAGAAGCCCAAAAACCCAGGTTCGATCCCTGATATCACATGCTGTGCAGGCCCCAGGCCCTGCCGGCCATTGCAAGGGTGATAGTGCATACCTGCAATCACAGCACAGGGGAAGCTATGACAGAAGGCTACTATGAATTCAAGGTGTTATGGGAGACTCTACTAAATGAACTAATGAATGAATGAAAATAAATAATTCTTTTAAAAAATTGAATTAAAAATATATAATTGTAATACCCTAATACCTATCCAGACATAAACAGAATGGTATTATATAAATAAATAATATCCATCCCCAAAATCAATTGCAGATATATGCTACACAATGGATGAACCTTAGAAATATTATAAGAGAAAGAACCTATAACAAAGGGTGAGATGTTGTAAGATTCCACTTCTGTAAAGTGTTTAGGATAATCAAGTTCATTAAATTAAAGAAACCGTGAATAGGAAACAGGAATTAATGTTTAATTGCTACAGTTTCTTCTGAGATGACGGGAAAATTCTGGAATATATAGGGGTGATAGTGGTACAGCATTTGAACTTAAACTATCACTGAAGAGTTAACTTAAAATAGATAAAACACAGATTTCATTTTATATTTATATCATAGTAAAACCATTCAAGTAAATATTACAGATAGCAAATGAAGACAATTTTATTTTTTTATTTTTAAGGAGAATACAAATAAAATTAAAACAAAAACATTACAAACAACACAGATTTTCACTTCACAAAATAATATGAATTTCACACTATTTTTTGTAATACATAGTGTTATCTTCCAACCAATTATTTATATCAGCAGATATTTGCCTACAAAATTGGAAGCAGAAAGAAAAAAATGAAATAAATGCATAAGAAATTAAGAACAGAAAACGTACAAATGACTGAAAAAAGGAGACAAAACAAATTTAAGTATTAACTACTTCTTTTCATACAATAGCAGAAACGATCAGTACAGTTGTCCAAACCATCCTGCTTACATACATAGATAAATCTCTCCTATCCTTCTCAACTCAGTAACTCTTTCCATTTGAATGAGTTCATTACCTTTTCCCAGTATCTATTGTGCACTTCGGATTCCATTTTTCTCTTTTGGGTTCTCACACTAAGGAGACAATATAATATTTGCACATACAAGTCTTGTTTGCTTCTCTACTTGAATCCAATTACCAACAAAAGGCTCCAGTTTATCTTGTTTTATAGCTGAATAACACTCCATTATGCAAAAATACCACAGCTCATTTATCCATTCTTTAATTAATGGGCATTTCGGTGGTTTCCAGGATTTAGCTATGACAAATTGTGGTGCTATACACGTGTGAATATATATTACTGTGGTATAAATTTTTTAGTTCTTCTGGAAAAATTCCCAGGAGGAGAATAACTAGCTTGAATGAGACCTCTAATCCTAGCTTTTTAAGGAAACTCCAGCCTGTTTTCCATAGTGGTTGTACCGATTTGCACTTCCACCAAGAGTGGAGAAGTGTTTCTTTTTCTCCATAGTCTTTCCAACACTTGTTATTAGATAACCTCTGAAGGCTATCTATTTTTTTCTACAGTGAGGTGGAATTTTAGTGTTGTCTTAATTTGCATTTCTCAAATAACCAGTGATGTTGAATTTTTTAAATATATTTTTGTTTCTGTTGAAAGTGTATATTCACCTCAGATGGCCATTTTGGATTGGGTCTTTTAAATTTGAGACCTGATTTTTTTTTCACTACTTTCTATGTTCTACAGAGAAGTCCTTTGTTGGATGAACAGTGGGTTCTATTATTTTTTACCCATTTTGGGAGTTTTCTTCTTAACCTGTTGGAGATTTACTTTGAAGTTCAAAAACTTTTCAAAAAAATGCGACCCCACTTATTGACTCTTTGAAATATTTCCTGTGCCATTTGATTTTTGTTCATCAACTCCCTACCCACCACTATCTCTTTATGATTTCTACTTATGTTTTCCTCCAGAAGACTTAGTGTTTCTGTTATAAAATTTAAAATTTTGATCCATTTTCACTGTTGCTCTGTGCATAGTGATAGGCATGGGTCTAATTTTAGCCTTAGATATGTGGTAAATTAGTTTTTCCAGCACCATTTATTAAAAGAATTATATTTGTTCCAGTGAGCATGTTTTGTAGGTTTATCAAAGATAAGGTGGATTCATATATTTGAAGTTGTGTCTGCATCTTCTAATTTGTTCCATTGATCTTCAGGTCTGGCTTTATACCAGTACCAGGATGATTGTATCACAGTAGCTTTGTAGTATAATTTCAGGTCAGGAATTGTGATACCTCCTTCCTTTTCCTTATTTCCCAGGATTGTTTTAGATATTCTGGGTCTCCTTGTTTCTAAGGAATCTAAGGAAAGTTTTCTCTAGCCCTGTGAGTTGTAGTAATGGTATTTTAATCAGGATTACATTGAATCTGTATTACAATTTTGGAACTATGGCCATTTTCACAGTGGTGGTTGTTTCTATGCAGAAGCATGGTATATTTTTCCATTTTCTCAAATTCACTTCAATCTGTTTTCTCAGAGTACCATAATTTTCACTCTCTAAATTTTTTACATCCTTTGTGATATTGATTCCTAAATATTACATTATTTTGGATGTTACTGTGAAAGGCCTGATTTCCCTAATTTCTCTCTCAGTGTGCTTACTTTTTTGTACCAAAATGCTACAGATTTTAGGTGTTGACTTATCCTGCTATATTGCTAAATGTGGTGATTAAATCTGCAAGACTCTTGGTGGAGGTTTTGAGGTTCTCTATGTAGACTATCATGTCATCTGAAAATAATGATAATTTAACTTCTTCTTTTCCAATCCTTAATCCTTTTATTTGTCTCTCTGTCTAATTGCTTTGGCTAAGTTTCCAGAACTATACTGAACAGGAGTGGAGACAGTGAACTTCCTCATCTTGTTCCCAAATTTAAAGTGAAGGACTTCTGTTTTTGCCAATTTAGTATGATGTTTGTCGTATCTCATAGATACCTTTTATCAGATTGAAATATAGACCATTTATTCCAATTTTCTGCATTTTTTTCACTGTAAACGAGTGTTGGACCTTGTCAAAAGCTTTTTCTGCAACTATTGAGATGATCATGTGGTTTTTGTTCTTGGTTCTATTGATATTGTGCATTACGTTTATTTATTTGCATATTTTGAACTACCACTTTATTCCTGGAATGAATCCCACTATGTCATAATAATAATTTTCTTGATGTATAATGTTATTGATGATTTGATGCATTGTGTTTACTAGTATTTTATTAAGGATTTTTACATGTATATTCACTAAAGATATTGACATGTAGCTCGATTTTTCATTTGTACCTTTTTCAGCTTTTAGAATCAGTAATGCTTGTTTGCAGGAATGAGTTTGGGAAAATTGTTTCCCCTTTGCTTTCATTGAAGAGATTAAGACGAATTAGCATTAAGTCATCTACAAGTTTCTGCAGAATTCTTCAAAGAATCCATTAGGATCTGAGCTTTTTGTTTCTTTTTTTGTATTTTAGGGAATGTTCTACAGGATTTTTAGGGTCTCACTACTAGAGCGGACTCATAGTGATCCACCTGCTTACAGAATCCCAAGAGCTGGGATTACAGGCAAGTGCCACCATGCACTTTGAGCTTTTCTTTACTAGTAGGTTTTTTATTAGATTTTCAATTTTGTTTGTTGTTACTGGGTAATTCAGAGTTCATATATAATCTTAGTACAGCTTTGGGATTGCATATGTATCTAGAAAATTGTCCATTTCCTGTTTTCCATCCATTAGGGGGTAAAGATTTTAGAAGTAAGTCTTGATGATTTTCTGAATTTCAATTAGGGTCTGTAGTGATTTCACCCTTTTCATTCTTTTTTACATGAATTTGAGTTTTTTTTTTCCTTTGCCTTTCTTTCTTTCTTTCTTTCTTTCTTTCTTTCTTTCTTTCTTTCTTTCTCTCTCTCTGATTTGTATTACTAGGGGTTTATAAATTTTATTTATCCTTTCAAAGAATCAACTTTTTTTTAAGGAGCCAGAAAAATAAGTTTTATTATTTCTCCTGGTATTGTTGTAGAATATCAATATCAATCCAAGTGGAAGACTTAGCACCACGGAGTTAGAAGGCAACTTTTATTACACTATCGGGCTGGGGAACCCAGAGGTTCAAATCACCAGCCCAGAATCAGGTTTGAGTTTGATTTAAATATGGTTTGTGAATGGGGAAGTACAAAGCTGCTAGCAGGTTATTACATGATTAGTTACATGAAATACAAGAATTATGTCATATTGTCAGGAAGACTTGTACAAGAGCATTCTGGAAAGGAGGGATCTGAGAAGAGTAGGTAGCATTGAAAGTGTTCTTGACTGGGCTAGTCTTCCCCCAACTCAGATGGCCATGAAACAAGTTGGAATTTTTGTGTATTTCTCAAATAAGCCAGACACAATCAATTTGACACACATCTTTTATTTAATTATTTTTATTTTTAGAAATGGTCTCACTGTGCAAGCAGCTCAAGCTGGCTTTGTGCTCATTTTTGAAGCCCCCAGGCTGGTCTGAAACTTGCAAAGATCTTCCTGGCTAAAGTTTCCAAGTTCTGGGATTACAGGCGTGAACCACCACGCCTGTTCTGAAGCTGCATGGTGGATGCCTACATTCAGGGCTGAGATTGCATGCCATTTGGGCCTGGGATTGGACGTGGTCTTGTTTTCTATATTGTCTTCTTGATAATCTAGCGCTGTTTAACTTCTTGTAATATATTTTATCTAATTCATCTGCCTACAACACAAAAGATTAACTTTTGTGCTATCAAACACCTGATGTTTGCACAAATCAAGTCCCAAAGGGAGCACCTAAGGAGCCTGATATGCCAGTCAGAAAGCATGTCCATACAGTCATCAGATATATATTAACTCTTACTGGAACCTAGAAAAAAACAGTGTTTCTCTATACTTACTCTTTCTTGCTGGATTGCTTCCTTCCTTCCTTTCTTTTCTCTTTCTTTCTTTATTTATTTCTTTTTATTTTTTGTAAAGGGGATTGAACTCAGGACCTTGATCTTCTCAGGCACCTGCTTATGTCTGCTGAGAAATCTCCTTAGTGCCCAGCACCCCATACCGTCTTATTGTTGGGCTGAAGCAGGCAATCAGGAACATCAACTGAATTAAGGGTTCAGGCCCAATGTGGCTACGGTGAGCCATCAGAACATCTCTCCAAAGTGGTGCCAAGCCCCAAACAACTACTTCTTCCTTGCTTCCTCTCACCCCTTTTATGATTCTTTCCTGTGCATCCCAGAGAATAAAGAAAAGAAAAGAAAAGAAAAGAAAAGAAAAGAAAAGAAAAGAAAAGAAAAGAAAGAAAAGAAAAGAAAAAGAAAAGATGGCACCCACCAAGTCCTGTAAACCCAAACTTAGGGAACACTGTTGGCTCTGGGTCCCATTTCAGTTCTATAATATTGAGTGTTGTGTCTCATTTGAAAGAACCCATTTTTGATTCATTTATTCTTTGTGTTATTCTCTTTGTCTCCAATGCATTAATTTTTTCTCTAATCTTTAAAAATTCCTGCCTTCTTTGGGCTTTGGGTTTGACTTCTTCTTTTTCTAGGAGCTTGAGTTGCAGCAGAACATCATTTATTTGGGATTGTAGTATTTTCCTAATATGGGGATTTACCTCTACAAAATTTCCTCTTAAGAGAGCTTTTATTGCATCCCACAGGTTTCAGTAAGTTATATCTGCATTTCTCGTTGATTTTAAATATGTTTTTAGTTTATTCTTTAATTTCATCTGTGACTCACTGGTTATTTAAGAGGTTGTTACTTAATTTCCATGTGTTTATACTGTTTCTCTGTTTTCTTTTGTCATTAGTTGTGGGAGACACTATAATCCGGAAGCCTTCCTTTACATTCCTTTTATGGACACTTCCTGTTAATTGCTGCATTATGGCTTCCTGCCTTTGTTCTTTTAATTAGACTTCCTGTGACAAGCTCCTTTGGTTGATCACATGAATGTTATTAGCCTATAACATTACCTTAATGTATCTACCTCATTGATGACGTTGACTTCCCTCCCCTCTGCTATATAAG
>PVKA01009393.1:15821-68641 GCA_004027165.1 Ctenomys sociabilis | reverse complement strand
TGCAATCGGGTGTATTCCCCTTAGATTCCAGCTTGGCCGCTCTGGTCTCTAAGTGCAGTGCTTTGCCTCGCACCCTGTGCCGGTAAACTATTTGTGTAGGGTGGCCAGCCCAACACCAGGGGACTGCGTAGTATACAGGCTTTGGCTAATTATCTGTGGTCACCAAGCGTCATTGGATTCCTGGCACGACCCATGGCGCATCGCTCCAGCATGGAGACCCACACCTGAGCTGGGGGAGGAGGCCCCATTGCTAGTAATGCTTGCTTAACAGCTATTTGTTGGTTTGGCGCCGTCGATATTTACAGAGGAGAAACAAGCAAAAACATAACCTCCCGCCACATAATAACAAGAGGGAGACAGATCCTGCCCAGCAGCTGCAGCCAGCTGATTCCAGAAGGGGCTGCACTAACAGGCGGCACTCGAGTCTCATTAATCTTTGTGATGGCATGCGCTAACTGCAGGGTATAAATCAAGAAAGTAGCATTCCAGGGCCCTCTAAGGTAGACATTGAGTACCCAGACCCGTGCACTAGCATTAGGCACTGTCATGGGAGTTACACACAAAGAATGGAACCCCAAGTCACAAGTCAGTCTCTGTTGCACATGTAGTGCATCCACTTGCTCTTGCAGCAGGGCAGTTTGTTGATTCAAAGCCGGAATGCCAAAATGGATCTGTCTTTTAAGTGTCTCCTGGACCTCCAAGGCAGCCGCCACTCTTTCCGCGAGTGCACTGATGGCTGTAGCTTGTTGGACCGTCTGCGTTAGAGCAAAACCAGCGGCAGCCAGAGCCACGGCAGTCACAATAGCTGCAGTGATGCCGAAGTCCTTCTTTTGCCGATATATGACAGCTGGCAGTTGTTGTCGGGTCTCATCCACCCATGTAGGGATCATCGCCGCACTAAGGATGCGAACCACCAGGGCACTCACATGTTCAGATCTCCAGCAATTACTGAGACTACAATTTAAAGCTGTACAATTTAGTCGACCCCTCTCCCCATCCACCCAGGTACCATTCTGAGTACCATTCCAAAGCACAAAAAAGAATGGGGTCAAGAGACAGGGTATAGAGGAGATATTAAACTTATGGGTCTTGTTAATCTGCACCGAGGATTCAAAGGAGACAGAGGTATTCCTTGTTCCTGTACCATTGAACCCTAATGAATTTTGTAGGGCCAGGGGAATCCAATCAAGACAAGCTCTTTTTCCACACAAATAAAACCCATCCAATAGCAATGGTTGATTATGCTGGGTAGGGTTTTTGTAATGATATGATATGGACCGTGGGGGGCCTCTAAGCCTTGCCATCCACAGGGGGCTCTGGGAATAGGACTGATTATTATTTAATTCTCTGGGGCTGGTTCGTAAACAATTTCCCCAAATCAATAGTTGTTTTAACTGGGTACCACATATTTTGTATACCAAGAACCGCTGCTCGGGTAGAATTACCATAGAAATCTCCTAAGGTGATATTAGTCAATATGAGGCAGCCATCAGCGGTGTACGCTGAATCAGCTGAACTAAGGGAAGCATTTTTGACAAAGCATAGGGAGGACGCTAAATCAAAGGACCCTCTTACTGGTGTTTCTTTTATGGCCGTTAACTGGGCCGCTGTGCCTGTTTTCCAATCTCTGGCATAAACCACAGGGAACACCGGGCTATCCTTGCTAACTGTCATTAGCACGGGGGACTACTCACCCATGTCCTAGTTGATTCCGCCAGCGATTTGATCACCTTAAAATCTAAAGGCTCTTGGTAACGATTACCTTGAGCGTCTTGAAAGACAGGAAGGGCCATGGGGAACTCCGCCCCCAGTGCCCGCCACATCTCTGGATTACAGACATTCCGGGAGGGGGTGTCCCCCCCCTTTTTTAAAAAATTTTTTTATTTATTCCAGTGTCTCTCTACACATCAGGGATTCTTTTTTTGCTGGGGTGGGGGGTGAGCTCAGCCGGCCCTGCAGGGAGGGGCTGGCATGGCATGTGGTGCTGGGGCCCGAACCGCGGTCCCTGGGAGGCGCTCTAGACCGCTGAGCTATCTTGCCAGCCCCCCAAGCATCCCCGGATCAACAGCCAAATCATCTCACTCCAGCCCTTAGTGTCCCTTGTTCATGAGCTAAATCTAAATCTCTTCCTAGTTTGTCCCAGGATGGTACCGTGAGACTTCCGGACACCGCGAACCAGGGAGCTACATATCACACTCTTCAAGAAATTTCTCCAAGGTTCTTTTGCTCAACTTAAGCTTTTTTGCATACAGCAGCTCCTTTAGAGCCTAAAAAATTGGGCTTGACGCAGCACCCATTGTTCTAATTTCTATTTCGCCACTATATGGCATCCACCAGTTCCTGGTGTCCCTGCCTCTTTAGGGCAGTCCCAGCTCTCTTATCCAGAGCTGACCTTCCCAGCCCTCTTATCCGGAGCTGACCCAGCCCTCTTATCCGGAGCTGACCTGTGGTGCGTCCACCACCCACCCCTCAATACCGGGGGTGCTTACCCAAGGTAAGTCCTGAGATTCAGAGCCGCAGCAAACTGCCTCGCCAGCAAGGAAGATGCAGCAGCCCTTTTCCCTTCCTGGTCCGGCCAAAACACTTCTAGTCCCCGTACGGGCCACCAGTTGTCCGGCGCAGAAAGGAAAACTCAGACACACCTTGCCTTCTTCGTAGAAGGGGAGATCTCGCTTTATTGTGGAAGCACAGCAGTTTTTATAGTATAGCTAAGCCAATCATCAGCAGCCACATACAAGCGTACAGCCAATCATGCTCTGTTGCCAGGCAGCCCCCTCATTCTGTCCCGATCGACAGACAGGGCAGGGCCACACTCTACTTCCTGTTATTCCGAACATACCAAGGTGGAACCCACAAGGAGCGCCAAGCTGTTACATTGTTACCCAGGGATCCCGAGCTACTGCTTGCACCGCTCCCAACAATAAGTGGTTGGTAAATGAAAAGCAAAATACTATTATTCCTATGTGGCAGATTGAAAGACAACTTTATTTAATGAAGGAAACATACCTTTTTGCTTCCTGAATTGGATTAGTCACTCCTCTCTCAAATCTGTCTCTGATAGTGGCAGTTTGTGGCACTTACCTGTCTTTTCTGCATAAGTCTTTGCTCCTTAGGTATGAGCCTCACTGAGCACTCTACTGTCACGAAGCACAGCGAACACCTTCTAGCCTTTGGTGGGGTCATCACTACTACCACAAGTAAAAATAGGCAAAAAGTTCAGGGAACCACATGACGGTAAGACAACCAAGGAAAAATGAAGTGTACAGCTAATGCATCTCAAGCTGTTTGGCAAATTTCAGTGAAGGTAGCTACTGGCTTCACTTACAAAGTGGAGATGAACCACTATGAGAGACAGATTTGAAGGAGAGGTGACTAATCTGATCCCAGAAAAAAGAAACTGTTTTGGTCATTAAAGATATTTGGGGCTGGCGAGATAGCTCAATGGACTAAGCACCTGATTTGACAAGGGCAGGAACAAGGGTTCAATCCCAGGTCCCATCCCTGAGGCATGCTGAGCCAGTGACAGAATCCAGGCATGGTGGCGCATACCTATAATCCCAGTGCAGGGGAGGCTGAAAACAGGAGGATCCCTATACATCTAAGCTGCCTAGTGAGACCCTGTCACAAATACATAAAAGAAAAAAAAATTGCCTTCCAACCTGCCATATGGGGAAAATGGTATTTTTTTTTTTTTTTTTTTTTTTTTTAGATTTATTAGACACACCAATATATTCTCTGCAGTCCTCAAGTTTGGGATAAACTACTATAAATAAGTCTCAAAAAATCTGACTTTTTAACTCTGGCACTCACATTCAGGAATTGCATTTCCTTTCTGAAATTTTGCTCATTTGATCTCTAAGTTTCTGAACTAAGATTTTCTTTTTGGCATGATTTCCAGTACTAACAATGGAAAGTCTGCAAGAAAAAAAAAGAATGTGGGTTCAGGTCTAGTTTGTTAAACTGAACAGAAGCCCTGGAATAAATACATACTGGTGACTATGGGAGCTGCTCAATAGCCGTGGGCAATAAGTGTGAGTCTGATATTAGAAAATCGTATGCTAATGATTGGTTTATTTAAATTCAGCTAAAATTTAAATGCATAGTTGTGCCTAGTCATGTGTCATATTCAAGTTACAAAACAGTGCAGAATGCTTATTAGATCTCTAAGAGATGAGTTTAGGTAACTCTTACTTTTCCTGTGGGGTATATTGGAGGGAAGGATAACTTGCCTTGAGTGATCCAGATAGCTGCTTGAAAAGATTTTTCTGTGAGAAGGAAGAAAATTAAAATACAACTCATGTAGGCTGGAGAGATAGCATGGCGGCATAAGCATCTGCCCAGCAAGCACAAGGACCTGGGTTCAATCCCCGGTACAGCATGCTGCGCCAGCCCTGGAACCCCAGGCATCACTGCTGGCCACTGAGCCCTGGCCTAGTGGTGCATGCCTGTAATCCCAGCACTGGGGAGGCTGAGACGGAGGATCAGTATGAGTCTGAGGTGCACAGCAAGACCCTGCACCAAATACATACACACACACATACATGCATACATAAAGTACAACTCATGGTTTAAATGAGCCTCTACTTATCTTTGAGAGAAGAGTGCTAGTCACAAGAGGCACAACCAGAAAGCCAGAATCTATTGACCAGAATTTGAATCGTAATAAATGAGGCCTGCAGCAGTTCTCGCTATTGGTCATGAGTATCCTTTTCCTGTACAGCGAGTACAAGTTCACTGCTTTCATTTGGCCATCTGACTCTAAGTGATGCTAGAGTTGATGCTCACAGGTCTGGACCACATTTACAGGTACAATTCCACCGACAATATCTCCCTCCCCAGGTACCCTATCCAAAGTTTTGAAAGATTTGCCATAATATAGTGGAAAATTTCCAGAGGATTTGGATTTCTTCTATTTTAAGCAAATATCATTAGAAATAAAAATTATCAAGTGTAATAGTGGAACAGACCCTGGATTCAGTATAAAAACAGAAAAATCATAAGTATAGTGATTCCTCATGTGGTCCGAAGAGTTTAAGCTCAAGCTTTCCACTGCTTGAACAGCAAAGTTAAAAAGAAAGCTGCTTGGTGTTTGGAGTCCATCATGTTAGACAAACTGTAAATGCAACTTGAAAAAACCTGTATGGGACCAAGATGAGTCACACGTCTCTTGTCATCATGGTCACAAACAGGTGGCACTTGGATCAAAGTACCCCTCTGGCCCAGAGAACATACAGCATTTATGTAATTTAGGGGCCTCTGAGCCAATTATTTGGTGTTCTATTACATATTTCTTATAGGAAAAATGTGGTCAGTTCTCAAACTTTTCAACAAATTTGGAATGGATTTGACAGCTGAGGTATCACTGTACAATGTAATTTCCATGGATCCACGATAGCAAATGGTCCAAGACTGGTATGAAGACAGCATGTATCCAAGGAGTTGAGCAGCAAAGCTGAACTATAGCTTACAGTTCATATGCCTTAGAATGTAACATAAGCATTCTTTTTTTCTGCCTGAAATGAGGATAAATGCAGGCTAAGTTTAGGTAAAGAGTTGCTACCATTCCCTGCGCACCCAGGACAAAGTAAGCAATGTCCACATCTATTTGCAAGACAAATGTGAGCTGCAGACTCCCTGGCATCCGAAGTCTCAGCAATATTATCTGAAGCAATGGCGTCTCAGTTACTGTTCCCTCACTGCTGGGACAAATACCAGACACCCAAAATGAAGGAAAGGAATGGTTTATTTAGCTCACAGCTACTGGAGGTTTCAGTCCATACTTGGCCGGCTCAAAGGCAGAGAGCAGCAGCTTATGAGCGGTGGCAAAGAGCAAGACAGTAAGGGAGTGGTAGCAACAGTGGCCGCAGACAAAGCCAGTCTGTGTCTCTTGTGTTACATTCAGGCTATCCACCCTCACCTGGTGTAGCACTCACACCCCTAATCCCAGTAGCACTCAGGCCCGTAATCCCAGCAGTATTTAGACCCATAATCCCAGCCTTGGATCATGAATTAATCACGAACTGTAGAACTGCGCATCAATGCCTGCATGAAGCGTTGGAGGACAGATATAAACCAGCCATAACAAATAGGGTCTGAGCAGCACTACTGAGGCCCACGGAGGCCGCAGTTTCTCAGGGGTGACTGCGCTCTGGGACTGTGGACTGCCATCCTACAGGTGTGCTCAGTCCAGGCCCAGCAAAGCACACAGGCCAGACAGCAAAGAGAGGCGGCCAGTCTGACCTCTGCAGACTCATTCCTATTTTTATCTCCTGTCTGTCCTTTGACTCCAAGTGACTTTAGTAAAGTGGGTGGCAGATTCTTGCCAAGTTTTGCTGAATAGGAAGAAGCCGCCAAGCAAAATAAATAATGACATCCCTTGCAGGAACCTTTTGCTTTTTTTAACTATTCACTTCAAAGCACCTAAGGCTCTTTCCCCCACTCCTTCTCCTTCGTACTCCAACCACACCAAGTGTCTGTCTCCAGAAATAACCCATAAAGAGTGGTTGAGCAATGACTGCGCCGGCAATGCCTGCCTTCAGGGCTTGGGGCTCACTCCTTCCCCATAGTTTGGAAAGTCTTGGTTACTCAAGGGCTCTCATAAGTCTTGGGTATGGTGTGCCCTGTGTCAGTGTTCTTTTTTCAAAGGCTAAGTGACACAGTCATTATCCCACATCCATACCAGACATCATTACTCGGACCCGACCTGCAAATCTCACTTGAGTATTTCATTCTAGTGATAGTATTTCAGGGATTAAAGTCTCCCAAATTGAATTCTAAGCACACACTCTACCTCTGAGTCATACTCCCAGCCCCACAAAATTTATGCTCAGATATCAGTATTACTAAGCACTCCAAAAGCCATTCAAGTAGGTCTAACACTTAACAAATATATTTATCATTGCCTAGAAAACAAATAAATACTCCTACTGCTAACATTGTGTGAGCTACTTTCTTTTTAATGGGAATATCCTTCATAAAAAATTTACAACTTAATATTTCTAAGCATTATTTTAGCTTTAAAGATAACCACATTAATGCTGGAAAGAATCAGAAAACCTTGCAATTCCTTCATGTCTTAGCTATAGAGAATAAGAAGTAATGAAGTTAAGTGAGTTGCTCAAGGAAATTATACTCCAAAATTTGTTTGATAGTAATAATGTATTACTTAATAAAATAGAGAACTCAAATTCCTGTATATACTTATTCATTAAGTGTCTGTGACTCTTTTGCGTGAAGTGATGAAAAGCTCGCAGAAATCAGGTCCTTCCTGCTTCTGACAAGGCTGGTCAGTTCTCTCTTTCACTTAGGTCTACAGGAGAAGGGGTGGCAGAAACTACCCACATGGGAGGGAGGGCTGCCTTGCTGCCCAACGTGGACCTGAACATCCAGGAAAATGACAGCCCTTGCCAGCCAGGTCCTTCTGGAAAAGCCCACTTTATTTCATGAATCAGACAGCAAAACTGGAGCTGGGCTCAGTACTGGCCCTTCTTTTTTTTTTTAATTTATTTTTTATTTTATTGAAGTACAAATATCAATCATACAGTTTTAAGACACCTTAACAAGACAGATTCGATAAATTAATACATTGCAAACTGTTTTCCTACTGTTTTGGTATCGTACAAGGTGCACACATGATATACTTACAGACATTATTATAGCAGATGTCTCTTATCAGTAAATTAAGAGTGTAGCTCTTTACTTATCTTATTTTTTATACCTGAATTATATCAAAAATTCAATAATTATTTTCCTAGTGGATGACCATAGTACTAGAAGCCGACATAATATCCTGTCCAACCACCATCAGTGCAAATCTTGCCTCTCATAGGATTACGTAGAAATACAGTGTTATCTATCCCAACTGTACTGTCTATACACATGCATCATGATTCTTCCTTTCTGTACCCCTTCCTTTGTCTACACCTGTCAAAGGTGGGCACTCCATTGTCATTCAACTAACTTAGGTGCTTGAACTTGACAACACAATCCAACACAGTCCAGCATTTGACAATAGTGAGTTATTCAAAGAAGTTGTCGACCGCAGCCATTTACAGCTCAGCTAAATATTATGAGTACTGGCCGTTCTTAAGCAATTGTGAACAACATGAGCAAGTGCATTGTAAATTCTAGAAAGTGATCCACTTGGTGTCAGCTGACAAACTCAGTCTTGCTTAAAATGACTCCTGTGTCAACCATGGAGATTTCTTGAGTTTTTCAGAATTTGGCAAAGATTTTGGGGAAGACAAAGGGGGCTTGGGGAACATAACTGTGAGCTCGCTGAGCTAATGGAGAATGTTAGAGAGCTGCAGCCACCACTCTTCTCCCACCTTTCCCAACCCCTAGAACTTCATAGAAACTGTGCAACATCCTAGTCTCATAGCCTCTTATATCCAGAGAAATTCTTGGAGTGGCAGGAGGTGCCTCACTTCCAGTGATGTGCTTTTCTTTGCATTCCACAAACTACACAGAATAAAGAAAAGGCTTTCATTGCAAGGCTAGAAGATAAGATCTTGAAATAATAACCATTGTGGTTATTTCCCCTTCCTTTTGGCGCTTCCTGCCCTTTCCCCTAGTGGGCAGGGCCTTCGCTTTGTCTCAAGAATTAGACTTGTTATGACTAGGAAGCTGGGAGAAAGGAAAGGGTACTTTTCGGAATGTTTATTTCCACCCAGGCTCTGCCCAAAAGGCACATCAGAGAGATTATGCCAAGACAAAGATTTGTGGGTGTTGGTGCGGGTGGGGGGGAGGCGTGTCGCCGGCCTAGCTGCTCCTGTGGACAGCGCGTGTCTCCCTCCCACACTTGTTTTCCTTCCCACAGCTGGACATGAGCTGCCCTCCCCGCTAAGCCCAATGATCCTCCCCGGCCCAAGCGTTTGCCAAGCCCATCGGAGCTGCCCCTTTCCCAGTGCTCCAGGACATTTCCAGAGCCCACCTGCAAGCCCTGTAAAGAGAATGCTGCTTGGATCCCCCAGACCCACCAGCAGGTGTACAGAGCTGTGGGTGGGATCTGTGGGTTAGGTTGGGAGAATTTACCTCCTGACCCAGCAAGCAGAGATGTTCTCAGGGCAGACTTGATGTTTCCAAACAAAAGTAACAGAAAAGAAGTTTGTGACAACAACCTTTCCACATGCCCAAAGATTCTGGGGAGAGGCTTGCTGAGTGGTTTGTGGTCAAGGGTGGAGAGGCTGTGTATTGCTACCCTCCGTGAAGTGGCCCGCGCCAGACCTGCTCTGTGTATTTCCAAAACACTATTTCATGTCGCCTTTATGACAACGCAGCGGGATCGCTCTTAATGGATGTATTAGAAAATAGAATCCCCTATGTCTGACCTTAACCACTATATCACACTACCTCACAAGACAGGGTGATTGAAAATAAGCATTATATATTCCTTTAAGTATTTTATTTCCTAAACTATATCTGTTTTCTTTTTTGTTTTTTTAAATGTATTTGGTTGTTACAGGGTCTCACTACACAGTTTGTGCTTGTGGTGATCCTCCTGCTTTCAGCGCTAGGATTACAGCCATGTGCCACTACGCCCAGACTCTGGCTGGCTCATCCCTCCCTAGGGTTAGGACTGGCATGGTATGTGGTGCCAGGGATCTAACCCCAGTCCCTGCACTTACCTAAAATTGCCTAAGCAGGAGCTTTGGTCCTGTGTTCTTTCTTGACACATTTTATTTCATAGGAACATAGAACACTTCACACTCGGCTGTAATTGGAAAAGCTATCTGAGTTTCCCTATTGAGTAAAATAAAAGTCTACCTAAGGAAATAGTCTAAGACCCAACTCCTCTGCTGGTTTCTATGATAACATGGAATTTGTGCATGGAAGAATCTTTATTGCTGAAAGAAAAGCTTACCAGTGAGAAATGATTCTTAAGACTCATCAAAGACTAGCAGCCCTGGGTCTCAACTCACCACCAGGCATGGAAGGTCAGCACCATGTACCCCTGCATCCTGTCTCTTGGGAGTCCTGGAGCCCAGGAAGCTTTGGAAGAAAGTTTTGCTGGTAGCAAGAGAATGGTGAGCAAGCTAAGTCAAGTGTTCAAGTTCTCTCCTTTTGGGGGGGGAGCAGGATTTGCTGGGGAACTCCCATCCCATATCATGAATAAGGTGAGCACTTCCCCACGTGAGTCCTCCCCCGTTTCAATGTGATTAAGCCAGAGAAGACTTGGTAAGTCAATTTACAGGGTCTTAAGGCAGATTTTAGGAGCTCTAAGGTATTTTCAGATAGATCTGCTAGTTCATTTTTTTCTCTCTGTATGTAAAGCAATATATTTCTGCACCATTTAAGAGAAAAGAAAGTTGGGCAGCATGGGCTGCCAACAGCTGGCTGATGACTGGGAGCTCTGGGTATCCTGGAACCGGTCCAGGTTTTGCAGAAGGAGTTCATTCTGGGTTAGTCAAAAAAGGGGAGGCACTGGCACAGATCTGATTCCACAAATTCAGGGACAAGGAGTTGAGATTCCCCTCAACAATGGCTGTAGGTGGCTCGGCAGGTCCATTTCACAGGCTCCAGGGATGTTCACTCACTACCCTGTCAGACACAAGAAGAACCACTAATTGTTCAGTTTTCCTCTGAAAACCAAAACAAAATCTTTGACAAACCAAAGATTCAGTGCAGCCTGTGAAGCTACACAAAGGTTAATCCCTTCTTTACTTTTATCTCTTTCATAAAGATCTATTATTTCTGCAAACTTGAGATTTTTCAAAGCTTCTTTTTCTGCTTTCTCAGAAATCCCTCTCACCTCGACTTAGAATTTAGCTTATTAGACTCCTATTCTCTGAGTTTACAGAAAAGAACTTATTACTCGATAAAGAACAAAGTCATTTTATTTTTTTATGTGTGTCTTTTAGAGTAATAAAAGTAACACTAGTTATGTTTCACTTCAAAGAAACAAATAATCAATGTTTTTTAAAGACAACACAGGCAGATAAGAAGAAAAAAGTAAAAGCCAATTCGTACCCTAACCCTGGAGAAAACTTGCCCCCACTGACCATTTTTCCCATATGTTTGCATTCTTCTATTCTTCTATAAAAGTAAATACAAATTATTTACTAATTTCTTTTTTTCTACCTATATGATTTTTTTTTTTTTTTGTCTTTTTGAGAAGGGTCTCACTATGCAGTTCAGGCTGGCCTTAAGCTCACTTTGTAGCTCAGGCTGGTCTCGAACTCACAACAATCCTCCTGCCTCAGCCTCCCTAGTGCTGGGATTATAGGCATGCGCCACCATGCCCAGCACCTATATGATATTTTTTTAAAAAACACTATAGTTAAATATCAGCATTCCTAAAAGGTATATAGTACTGTAGTGTACGATGGTGCATTACTTCTATTAACACACATTTGCTAATGTATGTAATGCTGTCACTAATTCCTTTGTGCGTGCACTCATGTACATTTTCCCAATCATTTCTTTATGATGGATGGCTATGCTCACACATTGGTGGGTCAAGTCAGAACACTTCGTTTTCAAGAATTTTGATATGGGGCTGTGGTGATAGCTCAGCAGTCTAAGTGCCTACCTGGAAAGTGCAAGGACCCAGGTTCAATCCACATGCTGCCTGGGGCATGCTGTGCTGGCCTGGAACCAGGCATGGTGGTGTACACCTGTAATCCCAGCTCTGGGGAGGCTGAGACAGGAGGATCACTACAAGTCCGGGCTGCTTAGTGAGACCCTGTACCAAAGAAAGAAAGAAATCCAAAACATATTGTCAAATTTTTTACTTTCAGACTGGCCAAATAGCTCAGCAGATTAAAGCACCTGCAAGTAGGCCAGGGCTTCCATCCCCAGGCCTGCCATGCTAGCCCCACCCTCCAGGGCGCGCTGAGCCTTCAATTGAGATGGGGCGTGGTGATGTGTGCCTGTATTCCCAGCTCTTGGGAGGCTGTAAACAGGCAGATCACTCCGAGTCTAATCTAGAAGTGAAACCCTGTAGACCTTCCCCTAAATACAGAGAAAAAAAAATGTTGACTTTCAAGGGCGTTCCTTTACAAGCGCACTCCCTGTGCAAATGGACAACTTTCCCTCCTACTCTGATTGTCATTCTTCATTTGAAAGATGAAAATTCTTTCATTTTCCACATTCATTACACTGTGTTTTCCTTAACCGTTAACAAAATTGAGCGTGTTTCAAATGCTTGCAGCTATTTGCATTTCTTAAGAAATGCTTTTCTGTCATCTCCCACTTTGCTGTGGCCAGATTCATATTCTCCTCCCAGATGTCCATGCTCATCGCGAGGAAGCAGGCAATGCCTTCTAGAATGCACTTCCAGGAACTTGACTGCCCAGTGAGATGTTAACGGGTGTGCTGAGGGAGAAAATGGAGTTCTGCAGTCAGATTTAACACATCATTTCCTAAATTTAATTGGCCATCAAGACGTTTTTTTTATCACAGAACACCCATTAGCATCATTCAGGATGCCAGTGTTCCGCACAATAACATTTGAAAAATTGCTCAGTGAAGGATATTAATACTCTATATGCTACATATGCGGAATCCATTTTCTCTTCATAGTCATTTCTCTTACTCCATACCATTTTTTTTCGTTCATCTTTTAACTCCTGTATTTAAAGCTCTCAGTTTCTTTCTTTGTAGCTTAGTAATTTAGAGGTAGGAATGCTGGAGTGGTACATTGCATCCCAGCACTACTATTTGTTGGGATCTTAGGAAAACTGACCTCCCTGTTCCCTTACTTTATTACCTGGAAAAGGAGATAAATACATGGCAAATGCCTCAGTTACTGCAGGGATTAAACTACTTATTGTGGGTCAAGCACCAGCATGGCTTTGACACACAACATCAGGTATCATCGATGCCTTGTCCAAATTTGCAATCTTCCTGCTTCAGCTTCCCAGAGTACTGAGATTCCAGATGTGCACTGTTATGCTCAGCTTGATGTCTTCCCTTCTCTTCTGACTTGCTATTGAAACTGCAGCCATTCCAGCGAGAACCTTGGAAGCCATGGAGGGTGGGGACACGGGTCAGGAGGCACTGATTTGGGCCAGAAGGCAGCTCTGGGAGGCTACAGGAGTAAAGAACGGCAGAGGCCAGATGTGAAGCAGAGGAGGCTGGAAGAAAGTCTCAAGAGCCTGGTGTCCTGGGTCTGCATGGCCTGCATGAATGCTGCCTCTCATCAGATGCAGCCAATGAAGACTTTCCCAATGGCTTCATGGTGTGGAGGTGCAATTTTCAGCTAGGTATGAGAAAAGGAGAATGGCTTGTGCTTAGAATTGAAACTTTGTTGAAGAATTCAGTAGGTAAAAAACAACAGAGAGGAGAAAATGCTGCATGAGTTGTGAGTCGATTCTGAGGAGGCAGATACAGCAAGCACCCTGACTGTCATCCTAGCGATGACTTTCTTCTTTCTTCCTACTAATAACATGAAGGAAGGGAAATGCAGGAATTCCAAGATGCCCCATTGGGACACCAAAGGCCAGAGTAGAAAGGATGGGTAGGCTCTGGGACACATGACACGTGTATCTGTTAAAGGCTCCAGTGAACTTCAGGGATGAGGCTGCTAATATTGGGGAAGGTTAAGAGGTCCAGAGAAGCTGAGCCGAAAGGAAGGTGAAGAAGTCCACCCTGTCATGTGGTACTGCTGTGGAAAGAAAGGAAATAGGTGAAAACTTTTGGTGGAAGACAGTATCTTTTTGCAATCTCAGGGCTAAAGGCCACATGGAGAAGGTTGAAGAGTAATGAGTTGGCCAAGAATTTTCACTGTCTCCAGCTTCTCAGGAGAAGGATAAAATGTTCTTTCCTTGAGCCCCAGTAAGGCTTTCTCTCAGGCCCTTCCAGGGGAAATTACCTCCAGGACCCTGTGGCCCAACTCCTAAAGACGTCTGCTCAAGTCTTCACATAAAATGCTATGATGTTTTCACAGAACTTACTCACCTTATCCTGTATATTTATAATCATATCTAGATCACTTATAACACCTAGTATAACGTAAATGCTATGTATAGCCACATGGTATTATTTAGAGAATGATGACAAGGAAAAAACTGTGTAGAACACATTGGGGCAATTTTTTTTCTCTTTTGAATGTTTTTGATCTGTAGTTGTTCAACCCGTGGAAGCAGAGGTCCAGTTGTATCTGCAAAGGTGACCACAGGAAACCCACACTCAAATGTTAGATTCAAATGCTCAATACTGCTCACGGGAGACACTGTTCTTCATAGTGCCATTTTAAAAGAGCAAACAGCATCAGATTGAGGCTCAAAAGGGATAAGGAAAGCAGGATTTTGCTACCTCATGGGTTTTCTGGGTTTTTAGAAAACAGCCACAATGGAATTAGGGACTTTGGATCTTCTCCAGTAGTTCATGACAAAAGATGATTATTTATATGTAATACCTAGTCCTAATATCTTGAGCTAAACAAATGGTTTTTTAAAAGACCTCAAAAACACGTGAACTTTGATCCTGAAAGTAAAAACCTGCCTAGAAAAATTAGGGTTGACGTTGTCTATTTTCAAATATACGTGCCACTAGTATCAGAAGGGGTAAAGGCAAATCCTGAATAGCTCTTTCGTACCACCCATTAGCCATTTCCCACAAATGTGAGGCAACTGAAGAACTGTGGGCTTCATGGGTAGTAAAGGAGATTAGCGGGTAACCATCCTGAGAGGAACAACTTCTTCTTTCCCACACTAGGCATGCACAGCCTGAGATAATAAGAAAATAGGCCAGAGAAGGCATTCCATGGACAAAACAGAGGCCAGGGCCTTCCACCCTTCAGAGCCTTTACAAACTGCCAAAGGAAGGGTGGTAAGCAGTGTTCAGTGCTCCCTGGCTTCTTTCAGATTCTTACAAAAGTATGAGCCTATACTTTGGTTTAAGAACACTGGCTCCTCTACTGACAGCTTTGATTTGTGCTATATCGAGAAGAATTTGAGAATGTAGGTACATTCTTCTGTTGGGAGCTTGGAGTGTGTGATTCAAAATCCTGTGTGTGGATCAGAGATGTTGGCTCTAAGTTAGGCAGCAGCTTATTCTCGGTGATATGTACATGAGATTCAGAGGCAATGCTTGTGACCTTTCTCACCCTAGGCAGTGGTACTTTGGTTAATAAAGGTGCTTTGTAACTCTGGAAGGGATCAGAGTCAGGTGAATGGAGAGAAGTCCAGTGTCCTTTATGCAGGAAAGGCTGGGGCTTCCCAGATGGAGCCACTGGTGGCTCTCATTGCTGTGGCTTTGGTCAGTGTAACTGCTGCTGCCAGGAGGAACACAAGGAAACTCAACAGAGAAGGTGAAGCCAGATGTGGTGGTGTACATACATCACCTCAGGACTAAGGGAGGCTGAGGCAGGAGATTGCAACTTCTAGTTTCACCTGAGCCATTTTAGTGACTTAATAAGACCCAGTCTCAAAATACAATAAAGTGCTGAGGATGTAGCTCAGTGGTAAAGTATGCCTGGATTTGATCTCCAGTACCATAAGAGAGGGAGGAGGAAAAGGAGGAAGAAACGAGGAGGTGTCAGCAGCCATGGAAAGAAACCAAGAACCTCCTGTTGGATTAAACCAAATTTTTTTCTGAGTCAATGTGAATTTGACATTGGCGTTGGCATTGACACGGATGAGGTTACTTGATGATGTGACATTGAAGTAGCACTGGAATGTCCTCCACAAAGATGCTTCTCCCCGTGAGTACTGCCGCATGGTTCAGAGAGCCTTCTGAGGTTCTGGATGGCATCTATGACTGCTGGAATCCTTCACACCTTCTGGAGATCTGCACCTAGAGGACAGAACTGTGACACAGTGTTCCCACCTTCAGTTTAGATGCTACTTCAATTTCAAAGTATTCAAAATCATTGTCAGCTCTCTAAACTAAAATCTTGACGTGTATGTTGTCATTTGTGCCTATGAGCATTATACTCCGGCCTCTTTTCTCTCCTAGAAATCACAAGGAAGTCTCCGCCATTCTTTAGGTAAATGTTAGAGCAGTTTCTTCTGTTACCTCTAGCTCCGCAGCCACCTCCCTCCAGGATTTAGCATCCATTCCTTTCAAATTTTGCTTGCCTGGCTCCTTCCTCTGGTCAGTGAGTTGCTTGCTAATCATGCTTCAGGACTCCTGAAAGTATCTGGCCTGTAACTCATGTCTCCATTGTTTAAAAACATGAGCTCCCTTTTCATTTGCCACTTTCCCCTCTTGACTCCAAGGGTCACAACACCAGTGGTGCCCTTGCAATCTGGCTTCCTAAAGCCTCTCTAGCCTGGGGTTTTAAAAAGATCACACTAAACTCTTAATTACATCTCTTCTCACTCTCCCTTCCCTTCCTTCTTTCAGAACAGCTACCATGGTGGGGGACAGCTCATAACCAAAGAGCTCTTAAGACATGAGGGTATCCTAGTCTACTAGGACCAATTACAGTAGTCTTAGTATAACCATCTAAGGAATTCTAAATGATGTTGAATCATTGGCTTTATCCTGCACCAAAATAAAACAGAAACCCCTGGGGTGAAGCTCTAGAGGTGGCATTTTTTAAACACCGCAGATGGTTCCAATGTGCTCCTGCCACTGGAAGTACCATGATGATTGCAGTTAGCTACCGGTGAGTATTGATTTTGCAGTCACCCGCCAGCCATGTAGTGCTGGCAGAGAGGACAGTATGAGGATTCCCCAGCTATGCCGCTCGAATTCTTCTGCTCACTGCTTCTTGCCTCCTTGGCCTCTCCCTCTCTGATGCAGGGCTGCTTACACTAAAGCAACTCCAGATGCTCTTTCAGGATCCTCTGCGACTCTCTTAGGAGTTAGCTCTTCTATTAGTATCAGTCATTCAGAAAATCACCCCTTTGCTTTGCATTAATCATTTCCAGTTTTCCCAAGGTGATTCAGAAGTGCGGTGCTCGCTACTGATGCGTAGGCAGGGGTGTGGGCCTGCAGAACCACCTCAGCGTTCCATTAATGGCAGAACACTCTTGAGAGGCAGCTACAATGGCAATGGCAACAATTGGCATTCATTCAGTCAGAGAAAAAGAAGCACTCCTGAAAACACAGTATGATCTACTGAGTTGTTAAGCAATGCTAAAATGCACAATCTATTCTAACCTTGTTTGCAGTAGTCTTTTTCTCAGAAATTGCACATTTGTTTTCAAAGCATTGGGTTTGAGAATTTTGCCACTACAATGGAAACCGCATGGACGATTGTACTCAGGATGTTAAAGGCACCTGCACACTAGAACCAGGGCAGCTTTAATGTCTGTTAACCAACTGATAAGCACAAAGGGGAAAGGGCATAATAAAGCTAGGCTAGACAGCAAGGGAGTCAATAAAGAATCATCACCTGGGATCCATAGCATCCTTGCCAGTCAGTTCAGCAGAAGTTAATATATTCCTTCACTTGTTTACTCATTCATTCATTTCTTCAATAAACATCTCATTGGAGTTCTGCTGTGTGCCAAGCACTGTACTACAAGTGGGCAGGCTAACAAATAAAACATAGTGCCAGAGCCCAAGATCTGTGGTCTGTAGTCAATCACATAAATACATAATGGCCTTCGCACATGCTAGCACTATCCTTGATGTGTTACTTTGCCACCTCCCTAGACAAATTCTATGCAACCTTTCAGGTCTTGAGCAAAATGACCTGCTATCTATAAAATGCTTTTTGATGCTTCAACTAGGGTCAGGTGCCCATTCCATGTTTCCACAGGGTCCAGGTGCTTATTCCTATTAGCAGGTGGCACTTTGTTTAAGTTATGTGTGCTTGCCTGTACCCTTTCTCTGAACAGTGAGCTGTTTAGGATTAGGACAATATTATCTCCCTCTTTGAATTTCCAATAATTTGTGAAATGCCCGCCGCATGATAGGAACTCAGTGTGCAATTTTTGAGTGGATATGTGATTGGGTGGTAGAGGTATTCATGGATACTGTGAAGAACCAGAAGAAAGATACTCAATGAGATCTGCTAAATGAAGTTGTAAATGGTCAAGTCCAAGTTATCCAAGCTCAGGCTCATCAAATGGTAGAAGGACACATTCTAAGCAGGAGGGCAGCATGACAAAAACATGGAAACCAGAGCAGGCACTGTTGATGCCAGAAAACAACCAGAAAGATGGTGTTGATAGTGTGTGAAAGGGAAGGCAGGGAACACAGTGGATTAAAACCCTAACAGCTGGAGCAAAGTCCTGGAAAAAGGGGCATCCAACCAGGTCACATGAAATTCCATTCTTGGCTTTGCTCCATCTAAATAAACAAGCAAAGCCCAAACCAGAGGATCCTCAGGAGCTGATCTCCAAGGGCTACACACATACATTTCCATGCTGCATCATTGTCCCTGTTAGGGCTGTACCTAGATGATCCCCAAAAGCCTCAGGAACTCACAGGTGGGGCTTTCCAGAGGCAGCTATTTTTAGGGTATTTGAATGTGGGTTAAGGATATGGGATAACTAAATTAGTCCACTGATTGGTTTAGTATAGTTCTGAGTGTGGTTAATGGGATGGTCTATCCTGGTATAAGTGGCACCAACTGAAAGGACTGTATCCTGGATGACACAGAAGGGAAGGGGGGCTTGCTGCTTTGCTTCCTCCTCCTTGCTCTGCCATGGACTGTTTCTCCTCTCTGCTTCTCCTCTGCAATATCACCCTGCCTTAGAGCCAGCCAACTATGGACTGCAAACTGTGAGCTAAATAAACCTTTCCTCCTTTAACTTTGGGTGTCATATTTTTTTTTAAGCAACAAGAAAGTGACTATGACAGTCCTTAAGTCATAAACCATGCTAAAAGTACTTCCCTGATAGTGGAACCTTTCCTTACTCTGTAGAATGCTGCAAATTATCAGGATCCTCTTACACCAGGCACAGAATTCAAATCAGAAGGAAAACACCTCATTCACTCTATTCACCTTTCCCCTGCCCAGCCTTTTTGTAAAACCTAGTTCTTCTTGTTTAACTTGAACAACCCCCAAAGAGAACATGTTGCCTATGTTTCCTTCATCCCATTGTGTCTTTAAATGTTAGTTACATAATTTGCATTCAATCCAACCAATACTGCATTCAAGGTAACCCCAAATCTTCAGCAAAGCAGCTCTTATGACCCACCTTAGTTTTAAGGAAATTGGATGAAAAACGAAGAAAACTGACAGTTTACTTAAAAAACTATCTCATAATCAATTATTTCAAAAACCCTAATGAGTATTTTTTTTGTACTAAGCTTTAGAACTGGAGTTTAGAAATTCAGAGACAAATGGCACATAGTCCCTACCTTAAAATGCTTATAATCTGGTGGAGAAAATTCAGTGCCATGAAAATGGCTTAGGAGAGGCAGTGCTAAGCCACTGTTGACCTGCCTAACCCCAGGGGAAATTTGATTCCTGGCCCAACAGCATCAGGGTCACCCCAGAATAATTAGTGCTGCATATACCTACGTGCCTGTCATACACCGAATCAATTAGAGCCAAGATGGCAGGCCCCAGTGTGAGTGTAACACATTGTCCCAGTGTGTGAGAGACACTCGTGCTCACTATGACTTGGAATCTCTGGATTAAGCTCTACTCTGTATCACAACAGGCCTATGAATCATTCCTCTCTACAACTCTCCTTAAAGGAACTACTGGGACCACCAGGAAAAACCAATCCAAATTGACACTACCCCAAGTGAAGTAAAACACTACTTTTGCACATAATGGAAAAAACAGACCCCTTTCCCAAAACCACAGAGACAGCTTCATGCAGATCTGTGTCATATGAGCTCAACTGGTCAGAACCATCTCAGTCTTAATATACAAGGAATCAGATAGGCTCATAGCTTCATTGTGTGCATCTTACGTAGTGCTGCCTGGACACAAAAGGAAGAATCATAGCAGCTTAGCTATTTGAATAGGAGTCAGAAGTCTATCAGCTGGCCAGATAGCTCAGTGGATTAAAGCACCTGCTTAGGCAGATGCAGGGACTGGGGTTCAATCCAGAGATTCCAAGCCAAGTGTCCTGCCAGCCCTGCCCCCAGGGAGCTCTCAGATGGCAATTAAGACTGGGAATGGTGGCACATACCTATAATCCCAGCGCTTGGAAGGCTGATAATAGGAATCACTACAAGTTCCTTCCGTGTAGTGAGTCCCTGTAGACCCTGTATTAGATACATTTAAAAAAAGAAGTGAGAGATCTAAGGTTATTTCAGTGCACAGGATTGGAGATGGGATAAATTGAAACAATGAACTTGAATGCTTAAGAAAATAAAGGTGGGGGTAGAGCACGATCATAATCTTAGCATATTAGGATTGCTTTAAATAAAGTGGAGTGCTTGCTTTCTGAACTTGGAATAAAATAGATCTCGCCACCGGCAGTGTAGAGCTCCTGGCCACTGTGCTTTGGCCCCTCGCCACATGTCATTAGTGACCTATTTTCACCGTACTGAGATCAGCCCCATCGGAAGGCCCTGAGTCAGCACCACTTGCTGAATCCAGGCTGGCGAAGCTGACACCAGCATCACAGGACACAGCGCCCCACACCACCCGCAGGCTCAGCGAGAGCACCGTTGCGTTATGAAGACGTCGGCCGTGACCCGAGGCTGCCTTGAGGGCCCAGCTGTCACACCTCCTCCAAATGAGCTGCTGATCGTGGAGTTATCTTGGCCAAAATAATTAATCAAGACTAAAAATAGGCCCAAACCACCTAGGACTTTCTTAATTCCTATTCAGGTGGGCAGGTAGATCTTTTTTTAAAACTAATTACAAACCTATATTTTGAAATCCTCTGCACCAAAATATGAAAATACAATATGGTTGCTGGGGAGATAATTCATATTCTCTCTCTCTCTCTCTCTCTCTCTCTCTCTCATTTTTTAAATTGACTTCAGATTACAAGTTTTTGATGCATGTGAAAAGTAGCCAGGAATTGTACTTAGAATCTTCTAGGAATCTCTACAACACACATCTATGAGAGAAAAATAGTCATTGGTTTAAAGAATTGCAAAAGCCAGCCTATTACCAGGCAGATTAGACACCGAGCTCAGTTCCACAAGAGGGCGCTCTGCCCATCCTTCCTTCTTCAGCGAAAGGCCCCAGAGCTGCTCCTTGCTTTGTTCCTGAGGCTGCGTGCTCAGGCTCCAGTGGGGCAACGGGTTTCTGTGTCACTCTCTGGCTGAAATATCAGGCAAATATCATCAGCATAGCATCACAGGAACGACTCTAGTGGCAAGAAGTCAAACAGAATATTGAGGACAAAAGGAAACAAGCAAGCATCCACATGGGCCGTTCTCCATGGTGATGGCTCCTGCTCTGGTAAGAATACGATTAAGCTAAAAGTGCACTCATCGCACTCACGGTGTCCAGCCCAAGGTCCCAGAAACAGGCACGGTGCTTATCCTGGACGAATGGCAGGGTCCCGGGGCATTGGGAGAGACAGTCTCTTCCCTTGTCATTTCTTTCTCCCTCCTGGCACAGCCTAACCCTTCACCAGGGCAGCACCAGAGGGCCTTTTCTTCCTGCTGTGAACCCCGTAGCCCCTATTACTACTCCTGCTTGTCTAATTCACAGCTTAAGTCATTCTATGCCCTTGAAGACATTCAGGAAGGACTAGCTGGTGAATGACTCAGCAGGACGAGAGGGAGAAGAACTGATTCTAGATGAATGAATTGCATTTATCATAAAACACGGAACAGAAGAGGAATGACCACCTGTCCACCCTTACTATACATACACACCCACACCTACTACACCTGCCCATCCACACACGTACACACACAAATGCACACTCACACACACACTCACCCACACATACGCACCACATACATGAGCTCAGGCACCTGCACTTGCAAGACAGGACAGCTTCTGAGCTAGAGATTCACATCAGCCATCTCATCTGAGAATAATAATGAGACAAAACTCACAACTCTACTGCACAGATTACTTTGGGACTAAAATGAGCTAACAGAGGACATCTGTTGGTCTTAAGTATTAAATAAATGTAGGAGGAATAATTATTCTTGGTGTGCTTTCTTCTTCCTGTTTGAAGCCATTAGACTCAACATACATGGAATAGGATATTGGAAGGATGGGGAGATAGCTCAGCTATCTCAGCGCCTGCCTAACAAGCAGAAGAACCCAGATTTGATCCTCAGTACTGCATGCTGTGCTGTAGAGTCAGCCACCGAAACTGGGAATGGTGGCATGTGCCTATAACCCCAGCACTGGGGAGGCTAAGAGGATCACTACAAGTCTAAGCTGCATAGGGAGACTCTGTACCAAATAAATAAATTTTTAGAAAAAAAGAAACAGAACATTGGCCACTTACCGTGGGAAGGTCATGTGAATACCCCTCACTTTTCTAGCTGACAGAAGTACTAGACAGGACTAGGCATGGATAATGCCCTGGTAGAAGGTATATGTGTGCTAAAGGCTGCTCTTATTTGGCATTCAGACCTGTAGGGTAGATGTAAGCTATCTAAACTTGACGCCATTCTCTTCTTCCTTACTCACCTTTCCATAAACAGAAATTTAGAAGATTTTAATGAATTCAATTTAATAAATTCCCAGTGATTTTTGGTCATTTTTGTCATATTTTCTCAGTGCAATCACAAGTAAGAAAATGATTTTCGCTGTCTTCTGAGAACTGTATGAAAATAGCCTGCTTTACATATCCTTGTATACATCTATCCATTTATTCTTTAGTGAGGTATGGTTGTGTACATGTTTAGATTCTTGAGCTTGACAGTATTTACTCACAAAATAAGACATATCCACTGCCCCAAATTTCTCCTGAGCCCAATTATCATTATTATTAGCGGTAAAAATACTTAACAGAGGTCTAGTTTCTTAGAAAAATTTAAGGAGACAATTCAGTACTGCTAATCACAGTCTTTTTGACTAATATAGATCACCAGAAATGATTCAGCTTGGGTAACTTGAGTTATATACTTCTTGACTAGCTTCCCCTCATTTATTCCCATGTCTTACCCAAACTCTGACAACAACTCTACTCTCTGCATCCACGAGTTTGTCTATTTTCAATTCGATATGAATAAGATCATGTAGTGTCTCATTTTACCACTTAGGATAGCATCTACCAGATACATTCATTTTGTCAAAAATGACAGGATTTCCCTCTCTTTAAGCCTGTGCGTGTGTGTGTGTGTGTGTGTGTGTGTGTGTGTGTGTGTGTGCATCTTTTCTGTTCATTTGTATCAGTTAACAGACACAGTTTGATTATACCACTTGGAAGGCACAGTCCATATACACAGCTGGTTTTGTTTTGGTTCAGTGCTGTGTGGAAATGGTAAGAGTGACGTCGTAGAAACGGAACCCCAAGCATTGTTTGGGAAGTCCTCTCTAAGGAAACAGTGTTTGAGCTGAGACTGGAAGGCAGGATGGAGCATCCAGTGAGCAGGTCTGGAGCAGCGTGTTCCATGTGAGGGAAACACCCATGACTTCGGTGTTTGCTGAGAGCCAAAGTTGGCTCTTTTTGCTGAGGTAGTATGGCTGTATTTGAAATACACATCAATCACTTACTTATCACATAATTAAAAGGAGTAGTCAACCAAAATAAAAATGCCGCACGACTCATATGAAGCAGGGGAGGTATTGTTACTATCCAGGTTTGGGGCTAACACAGCCCGAGTTTCATTCATCTCACAGGCAGTGCTGTAGTTCCTCCTGCCTCTTTCTTTACAACCTGTCCCTGAGGTCTGAGCAGGGGGCTGACCTGTTCCAAGTTGTATAATCAACCTGTGTCCCTCAACTGATAGAGAAGATGCACACTCACACACACACACACACACACACACACACATACACACAAACACATCTTAAAAAGAAGGAAACCCTGTCATTTTTTACAAAATGAATGTGCCTGGAGGACATTTTCCCAAGTTCTGTGGCATGCATATCACCAATTAGATGTGAATATTCCTTCTTCAGAGCTATCCTTGCACACATCATTTATTTACTCATTTAAGCTACCTGTTTAAGCATCTGTTACGCACCTAAGTGTGAGATACCAGTTTGCTCATTGCTACAGGCTAAGTTATGGTTCCAGTCCACTGGTAGCTTTGAGTTTACTAAAGGCAGGAGTGACATGTGCTGACAATTACCTTTGCTATCTTTGGAGATTTGTCTTAATTTGGTTGGTTGGGATTTTTGTTTTGCTTTGTCCTTACTTGGTTTTGTTTTGTTTAAGTGGTACTGAATATTCAACCTAGGACCTTTACACCAAGCTACAATGCCAATTCTCTTTTATTTCTATTGTTTATTTTGACACAGAGTCTTGCTAAGTTACCAAGACTGGACTACGACTCATGATTCTCCTGCTCTGGCCTACCAGCATGCTAGGATTACAGGTCTGCTGTCCTCTGGAGTTAGCAGCACAGGAGGCCTAGAGAACACAGAGGAGAGAAAAGAGGAATTCTGCCAGGTATTGCCATCATCTTGGCTTCTTTCTCTTGCCTTTGGAGAGCTCCAGCCAAGAACACATCACAGCCCATGCAGCCAGCTCCTGGCTGCCCAGCAAATGGGAAGTCATCTGCACATCATTCTTCCTAGCTCACAAGTCTCTCTCCTGCATTATGTTTTCTACACCAAACTCCCCTCCTGCCCCCTCTGGCCACTCATGCACCAACATCCAAAGGCTTCCTGTTTATGGGAATAGAGGCTCATGTCTCTGTGGGATGGAGTTTTGGGGTTGTTTTCCCAGGAGAAAGGTGTCATGTGCTTCTTGTGTCGCTTCCAGTTCAGAGGCTTCGGAGAAGAGCAGAATGCCTGTAGTGAAAATTCTCTCTGAAGCTACGTAGCCAATGTGGGAATGCAGTCAGTTCTGCCGGCCTCCTCAGACCTTTCACGGGCTGATACATGGTGGAACCAATGTTATTCAGTCAGCTGTTCAAAGAAGGAGACATCCAGGCATTTCCAAATTCTGGACCTGGTATACTTGCTAGAATTTTAACAAACTGTGACCTTTAGCATTCTTATTACCCATTGATTGATTACAGTAAATAGGGAAACTATACTAATAAAGTCTATTGGATTCTCTGGAGAACAGGTGATATTTGAAAATAGTATTTATTTCTGTACCAACCACCACAGCCCTTCCCTTAATCATTTTTTTTAAAAAATGTTATTATCTAAAGGGAATATGAAATAGTAAAAAAAAAATTAGAAATGATACAGAACGTCACCAAACAAAATAATATGAACTTGACAATGGTTGCTGTATCACATAATGTCTTCACATTAGTTGTTCAGTTTATAAGATAGAAACATGCAAAATTGGTTTTTAAAAAAGAAAAAAGTGATGTGAAGTTAAAAAATGGACAAGACAAACTTAAGCATCAACTGCTCCCCTCTGTAGATCAGCAAAAAGTCAGCAGTACAAGTGTCCAAGCCATCCCGCATGCATACATGAGTTTATCTTTCCCTCACCTCCTGTCCTTCCTCCTCCCAGTTGTTCCTCCACTTTGAACAGATTCTTTCCCTTTCACAATGTCTGTTGTACCTCACAATCCCTCCCTTATTCTTGGTGATTCCAATCCAACCCATAACATGGGAAAAGAGCGAAGGGGTTCACGTTTTCTTGTGTTCTATGGCCTTGTCTCTTTAATGGATTTATTATATTGTCAAGTGGAATGAAAATTCAGCAGGTTTGGGGGCTCTTTCTCCTCAGACACAATGGGCTGGGGAACAGTTCCCTCTAGATCTCTGCCTGAGGCCTCTCACTGAGAAGAGGGTACACTAAAGCTTACCAACCCTAAATCTCAAACAAGCTCCCTGAGTCACCGCAGGTGAGGGTCCTGGGGTTGCAAACTCAGGGGCCTCTGCCATAGCTGTGGTGGGTGGGTTTCTGTGGATTCCTGTGCTTTGAAGTCTCCTAGGACTCTTCTCAAGAGCAGAGGACCTAAGTAAATAATTAGTCTATAATTCCAGACTCTTTTCCCTGAAAGACACTGAAATATTCTGTGTTCTTCAGTGTCCAGTGTCCACACTACATACACTACTTGTGCTTTTATATGCCTGTTATATATGTTTGGTAATCTGCTTCTTTCTCTCTTAATTCCTCTTTATTAATTACTTCTGTTTACATTATTACTGTATCTTAATTTACCATTTTATTCTATGCCATTTTAATCAATGCATAGTAATACATCATATAACTAAACTTTATGCAAAATGTGAACATTTTCATTTTAATACTCATCACTGCTTTTCATGTGAAAAAAGAGCAGGTATGTATCCACTGTTGTTTATTCTTTCTTTTTGAGACACGGTTTTAATGCGTAGTTCAGGCTGACTCCGACTCGCAGTGGTCTTCAACCTCCTACCTTATTCTCCCCAGAGCTAGGGTTACAGGCAGGTGTGCACCACCATACCCGGCCCATTGTCACTTGACAAAAGAAAACTGTCAGGTCAAAAGAAGCGAATGACTTATTCTTGGTCACAGAGCATACAGAACCCAGCTTTTGTGGTCTCCCAATGCAGTATCAAAAAGCAGGACTCTAGGAAAAGAATCAAGATTAACAATTTCTTTTATTGGAACTCAACTGGCCGTGTGCAGTCCTTTCCACAATTATAAAAAGAACTTATTTCATGGCTTTGTCCATTCAGATCAGGGTCAAAACCAAGATGGACTCAGTGTTGGCCTGGAACCTGAGGCAATTACTGGATAGTGCAAAGAAGCGAGGAGGCGACATGGAAAAAAGCAGGGGAATCAGTTCTCCCTTGCTAGGAATCAAAGCTGACTGCACAGCATGCCCAGACCCTCTGTAGGAGCTGGATGCTAGAGGAGCCATCCACTACAATTGACCACCACTGGCTAAGAAGCATCAGATTTTGGAAGGATAGGACCGGTTTTGTTTGTTAATTTGCTTACACCTCACTTCAGCCAGCTGTCTGCCCCTCATCCCACATCGACTGATCTCAGCCCACACTCACATGCATAAACATGGAAAGCAGCTACTTCCTGGGCTAAAAATAAAGTACACAGAAAACTCTTCTAAGCCACTCATTCTTCCTTGGGAAGCTAAAAGTGGGTGGGAGGGGCACAGCTGAGAAGTTCCTGGACTAAGAGTAATGTGAGGCCTTTTTGATCTTCTGAGAATCTCCCGAGTGGAAATGCTGTGGAGAGATGAGGCCTTCTCTTGGGATGTGGGCTGCGTCTGACCTTCCCCTCTGGGTGCTGCTTGTGACTTGGCCCTTGCCTTCCCACTGTCTTCCAATAAGCTTGTTCTGTAGGATATAGCCAAAGAGCCTTTGAGGCTGAAGGTGCCCCAGACAGGAGTCACCCACAGGACCTTTCTTTGCAGTAATGAGAGTTGGCCATGAGGGTTGTGAGGCTCCCTCTCCCTGTCTTGCTTGCTTTTTATCATATGTTAACTTATTCCTCCATTAATTTGTCCTACGAACATTGACCCAGCGTTAGGTTCTGTGGGTACAAATGTGGAGGCAGGGTCACTTCTGCTGAGAAGCTCCAGTGGGGTGAGAGGGAAGCTTCAGGAAAGATGAGGGGAGACAGCCACAAAACTGCCTCGCCTGCTACTCTGAAGAGTTTGCACTTGATGGTATAGGTCAGGATTTCCCAGGCAAGGCTATGTAAACGTGTATGTGTCATTTTGGGGGGAGAGACAGGATGTCCCTAGGCAGCCTTGGCAGTGATCCTTCTGCCTCTTGCCTCCTGCCTCAGCCTCCTGAGTGCTAGGTGTATGCCACCACATCAGGCTTAGGTCGCTTTTTTTAACCAGGAATCAAACTCAGGACCTTGTGCTTGCCAGGCAGGAGCTTGTGCCACTGTTATATCCCTGGCCCCTTGGGTCACTTTAAAACAAAAGAATTTATTATTTGCAGTATTGACATACTACTTTTTTTTAACAACACTATTTTTTAAAAAGTTAAAAGTAATATAAAACATAAACCAATTCTAATTTTGCAATGGATATAAATAACTTACAGAATTATGAAGCCAAAACAAAATTACAAAGCCAGCCAAATAAGATACAAATTACCAACATTCATTTAATGCAGTAAGTGCTATTGTCTGATGAAAGCCAGCCAGCTACTGTCATGCAAATGTGGTACTGACCACAAACCTGAACAATGTGTGAAATTCAGCTAGCCTGCACACCTGTGAGCAAGGGCTTGATTCTTCCCCTCTTTCTCTCTTCAAATTAACACAGTCACCACCAAAAAGAGATTATGGCTACATCACATGGCTGACCTTTAATAGCATGAGACAATACACAGACTGCTGCTTGGCCCCAGGGTAATCTTAAACACACATGCAGATCTGGGTTATTTTATTACAAGCAGTCATCAAATAATCTAGGAAATGTGTTTATTTAAGTTTCAAACTGTCCTTCAGATGAAAGTGTTTCTAAAAAATTTCTGAGAGACACCATCAATCCCAAAGAGGAGGCTACTGAAACATGTATTTTGAAGTTTTAGCACTATTTCAAAAGTGTTGAAGGCCTGCTTTTGACGGATTCGGGGCAAGGAAGTGACATGGTCAGAACTTTATATCAGAGCAACTACAACAAGGTGGCATGGTGGATATGTTTCAGGAGAGAAGACCAGGGATGAAGAGGTAAGTGAGGAAATGATTATGATGATACAGCAGAGGGTGATGAAAGAGCTAAACAAAGGCAGTATGAATGATGAGACACAAGGAACTAGGCCAAATCCTTAGTAAAGGGGAAAAGCTATGGACTCTAGGAGCTGTTAAACATGGGAAGGAAGGGGAAAAGGCTATTTCTTCCTCAGATGACACTACTAATCCTAGATAGGAATGTAAGGAAGGTGTGTTGAATTTCAGATATAGCAGCCAGAGTAGGAGGTGGGCTGTGAGCTACTACAATGAAGACAACCAACTCAACCAGAGAAACCTTCCAAATGAAAGTACTATGTTAGGTCGGCTGAATGGACAGCAGCCTAGAAAGGGTACTTTTGGAGTCTAGGAAAGTCTCATTACCCACAGTCCACCTGCAAATAGAACATTTCTCCTACCTACTAATAGTTAGTCAAAATTCTTCCCCAAGTGATCATAATTCCATCTAGTAATGTAGTGTTCTCCTACATTCTAAAGTACAAAATCCGCCCACACACACATACACAAAAAGTACAAAATCCAAAGAGAGTAAAGCTTCCCCTTAGACTCACAGTTCAGATCATAGAATGTACCAGTGGAAAGAATGTGGAACTTATGATCATTTAGAGCTTTGTTCTTGTTGCCAGGCTGCTTATTAGGTATGAAATCCCAGTAAGTCACTTATCCTCTCAATCCTGCTTTCCATAAAATGTGGTTATAAAACTATATCAGCATCCAGTTAAGAATAGTAAATAAAATAATATGCTAGTGTACCTATACCATGCCTGCAACAGCTTGGCCAATTAATCATGCTTATTCTCCAATAAGCTATTCTTGGAGGAACTGCCCACTCGGGCCCCCCTCCTGTCCCTCTCTTGGATGGGAGCTTTCTTTCCCTCAATAAATCTATTCTGCTCATAAAAAAAAGCTATTCTTGTTAAGGGGGTGGGAGAAGGCAGGCTTTCTGAGTTCAGTGTCTCTGCTACTTCCTAATTACACGAACTTGCATTGCAGGTAAACGAACCTCTCTGAGCTATAGAGAGATAATGATATTCCCTAGTGCACAGAGTTATCAGAATAGCTCAGGGGATCTATCTATCTATCTATCTATCTATCTATCTATCTATCTATCTATCTATCTATAAAGATTTTCAGGGTCCCTTGTTTCACATACAGCCTGTGTTATCTACATATTAGTTCTTGTCATCATAATTATTCCTTGCTCCCCTGCAAGGTTAAGATTGTTTTCATTTTCATGGAAGGGCAAAAAGAGACAATGTGACCGATGGTAGCCCTTGAGCCACAGGTGTGAAGGCCCGTGGAAGAGGAAGAAAGGGAGAAACAATGCTGAGATCCAAGATCCCAAGGGCATTTTTGCTTATTTCTCAGCTTTGTCTAAGACACAGTTAGTCTTCAGTGCTGCAAGGTGGAGGACATAGAGTGACTTGAGTCCAAATCCTGTGAAGAGATGGGAAGACACTCATGGGGTGTTTGGCCCTGAGAAGGCCACTGTCCAAGGCCGTGCATTCTGCATTCCCAAGAGTCATAACCACATTCCTTGTCTTCAGAGAACTTTATTTTTCAGTCATGAGTGGTTACATGCCACAGTGACACTAGAATTTGCACCTAATTGGGAAGGGAAATAAAAAAGGAAACAAAACCAAACCAAAAAGGCTCCAAGCAGATTACATCTCCCCAGGGACAGGTCACGAGAACTTATAGCTGGGAGAGCCCTCTTTGGAAGCATGGGTCAGCGAGCAAACACAGATTTTTCTGATATATTAACTACTCTGATGTTGAATTCTTGACCCCAATCAACCAAGGTTATGAACAAACTAGTTCTTTTAAATTTTTTATGAAAGAAACTTCTGTGTGTTGTTCTCACTGGACTCTCCCTTGGAATACAAATATGCTGCCCGCAAGGGCTTGCTCACAGGCGCTTCCAGCCCAAGTGCTGAGGTGAGTTCTTGGTGATTTGCTGCCTCCATCAGGATCAGTGAAGAACATTTTTTAAATAAGTTTTAATTAGTTTAATCCTGGGAGGATGCCACAACTTTCACCTGAGTATAGAGCAGACTGGCCTATTGGAGAGGGACATGTTATTTTATATGGTACAGAATGGTGCAAGTTTAATTAATTAAATGTTCCCCAAATGAAACACAGGGAACAGTGAAGTGGGAAGAGCTTTGTTTTGGGTGCGAGGCAGATTTTAGAATCATCTGCGTCTACCGCCTGCACGGGGTGATTCAAGGCAAGTCAATTAATCCTCTGAGTTCATTTGCTTCTGCCTACCCCAGAAGCTGGTAGAAGAAGCCCTCAGTCCTGCCCCCACCTTGATTTCTCCAGCCTCAATTCCAGCCATTCCTCTTGGCACAAGTCTCCATGGTCAATGGAGGCTTCCCGAAGCTCCTTCGTGCCTCTGGGCTCTTATACAAGTTGATTCCTCTGTCCTGAAGCACACTCTCCACACCATCTCCATCTGTCCATGGGGCTCAGCTGAGAGTATCCTTTCCAGAGCCAAGACTTCCTCCAGGAAGTCTTCTTTAACAATTCCTGTATTAGTTATTCATTGCTTTAAAAAATACCTGAGAGAACAAACAACTTAGGGGAGGGAAGGTTGGTTTGAGGTCATAGCTGTGGACAGGCAGAACATCATGACAGCAGCATGTGTGGTGGAAGAGACTGCTTACCTCATCGCAGCCAGGAAGCAAAGAGAGGGGAAACAAAGGACCCAAAATGGGGTATAGTCCCCAGGAGCATGTCCCTTAGGAACCATTCTCTTCAACGGGGTCCACTGCCTACTAGTTCCTTCAACTATAAATTTATTAACAGATTAAACAATTGATGAGATCAAAGCCTTTATAATCCAATCACTTCCCCCAAAGCCCCACACCGAAATTGTCACATGGGGACTAAGCCTTTAACACATGAGCCTTTGGGAGACATTTCAGACCAAAAACATAACACTTTTTCCAATAGCTAAAGTATGGGTGTGCGTTCTTCCATGACATCAGAGCACCCATATGTACCTCATCCTGGCACTTAGAGCTCCACCTTCTGACTCTCCCCAGTCATTCCCTAGACTGTGAGCTCTGGGCTAACCAGCATCACACTGTTGTAATAGTGATGTCCCTCTAGCCTTAGTGTAAGATCGGACACATACGAAGCACTGTGAAATGCTGAGTGTTCTGCTGTGAGGCATGTCATCCTCAGACTGCATGTGAGGTCAGACACATTGAAGGTTTCCAAAGTGCGATGCCTGGCTCTTACTTTTGTGTGATTCTCTTGTTCCCTTTACTCAAAATTCCTCTCTGTTGAAGCTGAGACTTGCTGGCTGTGCTGCTCCCCAGCTACGATGCTCCAGCCAGGCCCCTGGGAAGAGCTTGATGTTCGACCTCCTCTCAATTCTGTTTCCATCAAACCCTATTCAAAGGGACACAAGGTTCACATCTGGGAAACCAGGCAGCAAATGGCAGCCTATATTGGTTCTCTAGTGTACAAAGACCTGATGCTGGTCAGATTCTTTAAAATATCCTGGGGAAGAGAAGATTTATCTCATAGCACTTCGCTGAATTGGAACTTGTTTCTGCACACCCTGTTCACCTTCTCACTTTGCCAAAGACCCCTGCCACTCCCCAGCTGATCACTGACCAGCCCTTTTCAATGAGCATCTCTTCCTTCTCCTGAGCTCCACAAGCAGCTGATGTGGCTCTGACCACACAAGTGTACAGATCCTTCAACTGCATAAGTGTCCCCACAAAAGAAGGGAGCATATTAGCCTTGTCTGCACAACTGGGGCAATTCAAGAAACCAATGACACATTTTTGCCTTCAAACCTGAACTCTGTATGCTCCTTAAGACTCTTTCACTGGCTCCCATAGAGAATAATCCAAACAGGTAGGTCTTTTCCATGGGGTTCCAATTGTGGGCTTAGGCCTGTTACTAAACAGAGTCTGTTCTCTCCAAAACAGCATGTTTTTCCCACTGAGAAAAGCGATGATATCAAGCTTCAGAAGCCTAACCTACTACTCAAAACACTGACCTTAACATACATACTATCCTCCCAAGGCTACATTTCCCTTAACTCTGAATCATTCAGCCTCATGAAACTGAGAGGGCCCTTTGCCAGGAGGTCAGCAATGGTGGAAACCCCCTTCCTCACTGCCGGCCAGCCCCTGTGGTACAAGAGGGAAGTGGTCATGAGCAGGAACTCTGAAGCCAGTGGGCAAAGCTTAAATATAGCTTTGTTTTCCCAAACCATATGATTTTGGTCATATGTTTTATGTTTTCTGGACTTCAGTCTCCTTATTTATAATACAGAGACACTTTAAATCCTTAAAATATGCATATAACAGAGCTTCACAAAGAAATGCTGCATATATTTTAGTTACAGCTATATATAGTTCCACCAATGTGGACATATCTGTTATTCCTCTGTTTATCTAGCAAGTAATTGTTGAGGCAGACATACACACATTTGCAAGTATTAATTCCCAGAGATAGTGCAATTTTGAAGCTGTTTTTTCTAAATGATTCATGAGGAAGTCTCACAGTGCGGTCAGCATAGAAAGTTCTTGTGAACTCTCAACCCATGATATTCTATTAGGTGCCAAAGGGATTTTTCCATAACCTTTGCATTTTGGATGAAGCCCAGAGAATGAGAACCATCAGCAGCAAGCGCCTCCCTCCCCACTTGGGTAGTGAGAACCGAAAGTCACTAAGAGGTACCCAGGATGCTCCTCACCTCCACAGAACAGGGAAAAATTGAGCTTGTTGAAGAGAATGCCCGAGAATTAATATTGACTATTCCCCACTCCTCTTGGTTTAGTGGCCCATGCATTTCCAGGACCCTGATGGACCCCATGGTATGCATCTTGTAGCACCCTGAAAAGACCCCACCCCGGACAACCCCAGGCACAGTCATAGGCATAAAAGGAGTCAAGTAGGTCATACAGGATCAGGGCAAGTGTGTTTTGTACATATCAGGACCTGGTTCTTTGGAATGTCCCAGCAAAAGAGTTGGGAGTGTAGCATAGTGCAATAAGCACTTACCTGGTAGGTGCAGGGTCCTGAGTTCGGTCCCTAAAAGGCAAAAGGTAAAAAAGGACTAACAGAAAGCTAGGCAAAGCTGACAGGGACAGGGGAGATGGCTCAGTAGAATAAGCCCTTGCCTGGCAAGTACAAAGGCCTGAGTTCAATCCCTGGTACTGCAAAATAAATAAATAAATAAATAAATAAATAAATAAATAAATAAATAAATAAATAAATAAATAAATAAATGTCCCAGCAACATGGTGCAAAAGTGTAATGATGTAATGAACAGCCACAGCAATGGCACTGGCAATGACCACCATAAAAGAACCACAGAAAGCACAGATGTGTGGGAAGCCTGCCCTGTTCTGGTGCACCTTCTTACCCAGTCCTGGCCCCAGAAAACCAAAGGCAATATGGTCAACTGAGAGGCAGATGGTGTCAGGAAAAGAATGTACAAACACACCAGGGCCAGACCTTCCTCCCCTGACTTCAGAGAGAAGATCTGAGACTGTAGTTATGATTTAGGGGGATTTATTTTTGTTTGTTTGTTTGTTTTTGGTGCCGAGGACTGAACCCAGGGCTTCCAGGTTGCTAGGCAAATGTGCTATCACTGATCCAAATCTCCAGTTCCTGTAGTTATGATTTAGACTCTGTTGGGTCTTTCAATATTTGTAGAAGAGTAACACTCAAAATAAGAATCATTTTTGTTAGCTGAAAAGGATCAGGTAGTAGAAGTAGGCCAGAAAGGGGGCTGAGCAGTATGTATTTTCAAAGTGACCTTGGTGAAGACAATGAAGCAATTTTCTGTTTATAGCTGTTTGACTCCATCTAGTCATAGTGGTCTTTAAAAGGGCCAAAGCAAGGTCTCATTGACTTTGCCCTCTACTGACAGGGAATTCCTGATGCTTCCTGTGTAGGCCTGGTGTAAACCAAAGTGATCATTAACAAGAGATTCTTTGTTCTTCAGATCATTATAAGACTCCAGGCATGTGCTGCCCATATCTGTAAACTCAGGCTTGGGAGGCTGAGGAAATAAGATTCCTAGTTCAAGCCCAGACTAGGCAGTTTAGTGTCTTAGCAAGGCCCTGCCTGAAGATAAAATATTTTTTTGAAAAGCTAGCATTATAGCCTAGTGCTAAGGTCCTTAGTTTAATGTCCAGGACTACCAAAAAACTTGTTAAGAAGAGCCCTAATAATCCCTTTCTTTTCATCTAGCCTCCTGCCTAGCAGAAAAGACAGTGCCCATCAGTCATCCTTAGGTCTGCAGGGACCTGGCCTAAAAATTGAGATCAATGCCTTTGATCAAATTATTAGATTTCAGCCATATCTCCCCTTCTGCCTTGGTTTAGAAAGAGACAAGTGTTCTTTTTACGGGCACAATTTAGGTGTACAAGGAAGTAATTAAAGGCTATTTCCTAAAATATATATTTTTTTTGAAGAAGGAAAGTTAGAGATATAAAAATAGGCTCAAGAAGACAAGGAAATGGTCTTCCTTTCTCAAAGCAATGAAAATAGCCATAGCGTATCAGGAGGAGTCCAGGACCCGCCTGGTGAGCTGAGCACGCCCCTTTTCCTTCCTCTCTTTCCAGCTCTCTTCTCCTGCTTCCAGGGCCAACTCCAGGCACTTCTCATGACAGTCTACCTTGTTGTTTGTTGCACTATTCTTTGAAAGCAAAGTCTGGTCATCAGTTCCTCCGGTCACAGGCTCTGGAATCACTATACATCCCAGGTGAAGTGTAGAAGAATGCACAGTACTAACCATTGTCTTCTTATGCTGAGCTGTAAAAGGCTCAAGTCAACAACTTCTGACATTGTCAGTCCTACAGATAATCCACTACTATTATGAACCACTGGACTATTGGATTATTTTGCTGAATTCATGCACCTACAATATTTAAGTGGCAATGGATAACCCATCTCTAACAAAAAAAAAACAAAAAAGGGAATACAAAGGAATGACCATTTTGTATCTGTGTATATAAAATAGGATAGATATACAGCTACTTTCTCTTAATTCAATGGGAAGAATGATTTGTATTAATACTGTTTGAACAGGATATCATGTCTGCATCTTGTACTATGAATAACTACTATGAAGACAATATGCAATGTATTAGTTATTGTAACTGTCCTTCTAACCTGTTTTGAAACTGTTTCATTGCTATTTGTTTCTCAATAAAGTTAATTTTTTTTTTCTTCTTATGTCTCACTCTCCTGAAAGTTTACAATTTGGTAGCAACTGGGAAAAAAACCCAGCTGGAACAGCCATATCTAAATGAAAATCCTCCTGACCTATAATATTAACCAGTCTAAAAATACCACGAAGCATATGGTTTTCATTTCAGCCTCAAAGCCACTATAGTACGACAAGCAGCCTGCCTTCCCAAGTACCCCTGTTTATGTGGTATTGTGTTACACATATGTACAGAGCTGGGCTCCAGGGTAAGAGTTCCACAGCAAGAAGTGAAATGCATATTGGGCACTGAACCAAAGGTTGGGGCCTACCCAGAAATGATTTGGGCTGCCGGCACATGAAATCCACACTGGTCAGCTCCCCAGCCTCGCACCCTTCAGCCACTGAGTCTGCTCGTTTGGAAAGTGTCATATGCAGCTGTGACCACAGGTAACTATATTCACCATCAGGAAGTTTATTGAGCAAAACCACATTCCACACCACTTCCACGGGGTTATTATGGGTCAAAAAGATGGTTTAACTGGAAAGAGTAGACTTTTGAGCTGTAAGCCAAACCTTTGTCTTTTTAAAGCTATTTAATCTTGAGCAAGTTTTCCATCTTTCCAAGCTTCAGTTTGCTAATCTGTAAGGGGATACTGAAGATTAATCCTGTTTTTTATTGAGGGTATTTACTGTGTACTTACCACATGCCACAGACTCCACTTCATGTTGTTCTATGTGTTATTCTATTTCATATTCATGACAATCTAAAGAAAGTACTAAGACTTTCTCCATTTACACATAAGTGCTCTGAGAGTCCGAGAAGTTATGTAACTCACCAAAGTCATGTGATAAATAAAGGGCTGAGCTGGGATTTGAACCCAGGTATGACTCATTTCAAGGTTTGTGTTCACACTCTGCAGAGTTCTCATATTTCTTCATCTGTAGATGGTGCCAAACCCAGTGTGACACAAAAGGTTAAGTAACTTAATATGTGGCCTAAGGAATAATACTCAGCACATGATAGAAACTCCTAGAATGCTTACTAGGTTTATTTCTATGAAGCAGCTATGCTGGTAGATGATAGGAGATAAAACATGGGAGGCCATCAAATGCCTATTCTGTGGGCACTTGTAAAACTCTTGTAGGAAACTTGCAGAAATGACAAGAAACACTCTTGTCAGACTGCAATGTTCAAGCTCATGCAGATGGAGGGATTACAGAGATACCTACCATATTTACATAACTATTTCATATGGATGGGTGTAAACCAGGAAATTGGACAAGAATTGCAATGCTAGGCAGACAAATGTCTTAACGATGGTCCTGCTGGTTGAGGCCAAAAAGCCTCACCTGCTATTGAGAGCTGTGGAGCAGCAAGCTGGTCCCGGCTCAGGGCCCCTTGGAGGCAGCCCTGCTTCCTGAAGACGTCACCAGACGGAGTCCTTTGGTGACCAGGAGCCCGAACAGCCAGCTGGCACCCTGCGTGGTGACGTGCATCAACTTCATGAAGTTATTTCCACATACACCCATTTTCAAATCTACCCGTATGAGGCTGGGAATGTGCCACGTGAGAGGCTTGCATAATGATAGGCCGTATACCAAAACTGGCCTCGCTGGAAACGTCTTAGCACACTTTACAAACAAGAGTAGGACACTGTCTTAGAGATGTGGGAAAATTAAATTACCAGGAAGAAAATGCAAACGACTTTCAGATCGTCTGTGGAATGGCTGTCAATTTACCAATTCTCATCTCCCAAAAGAGATGCAAAAGAAGAGCTTTAGATGCAATGGGGGCGAGAATGAACACCTGCGACGCAAAGGCAGATGCAGCTTCATCTCTGAGTCCATTCCAGGCCTTGTTTCTACTTGTGAATTCTGGCTGCAGCAAGGATCTAAGCAAGTAAGCAAGCATTTCGCCGTTCTTCAGGCTCCTATTTTTCATGTAATGGAGTACAACTTTGTATTTGTAATTTTAATGTCTATCTCCAGTTAGCTCACAGCTTCCTGGAAATAAAAGCCTAGCCAGCAATCACTCATCCTTAATCACAGCTTTCCTACCAAAATAAAATTTCAAAGAGGACAAAATGACATTTATATATAATATAAATTTAAACTCTGACCATACTGAAGCTTAGATCTCCTTAATGATTTTCAAAATAGCTTTTATTTGGCAATACTACAAAAGTAATGCTGATTTCTTACTAAAATATGGATATGGTATAGACTTTAATATAGCAAGGAGATAACAAAAAATATTTTAAATGTTATTAATAACATTTCTCTTAACAGGGAAATGTCTTTTGCTCAACAAAATGCATAGAAAAAATACAGTTGAACAAAAATCAGTCCAGAGATGTTATTTAAAGAAAGACTACTAGCCAAAAGTATACATATTTCTCTCCATAATAATGCAATGAAAAGTAAGTTTCCAAAAGGAGATAAACAAGGTGGGAGCAGGGTGAGTTGATATAGGAAATAGGGAGGCAGAGAGAGAGAAGATAGATGAAAACAAGCCCAAGGAAATGAAATGTGGAGCCCAGGAGAGGAAAGATCAGGGGAAATTCACACAGATGGAAAGACCTGGAGATATTTTCATTTAGAAATCAATGGGGAAATCCTATATATTTAATATACAGAATTGCCTGTGCTCTCAGAAGTGTGATTCCCTCTGTTTTCCCAGGTCATTCTTGAAAATCAACTACATACAGATGAGTTCTCTAAGTGGTGTTCAGGGAAAATGGAAAGAAAAATCAATTGTATTCAAGTTTGAGAAAGCCACATCTGGCTGTAAAGAAGCAACATGGTAGAAGAGATTTATCCCATCCAACCTCTATACCTCAGAATTTCCATAAAGAATGTGCAGTATCTCAATTACTTTTCTTGTTTCTGAGACAAAAATATCTACCACCCAAAGTGAAAGGAGGAAAGGTTATTTAGCTCACACTTTGTAGAAGGTTCAGTCCGCATCAGCTAGCTCTAAGGCAGGGTGGCACATAGCAGGGGGCCGACAGCTCATGGCAGTGGATGACAGCAAGATCAACATGAGCAAAAATGAGGAAACAGACTTCTTTCTGCCCATTTTATTTTTATCCAGATTGCTGGGATTAGGGTGGGGCCAATCCAGTCAGTGGGCTAATACCTCTCACCATTATTCCCAACACCCTTAATCCCAGCATTGCACTACAAATCAAATAAACGAGATTCAGCCACCTTCCAATCCAACAAATTGGGATTGCATGAGGCTTTTGGGGGACACCTAGACACAAACCATAACCTTCTACCATGACCCCTCAAAGATTCATGCAGACCTTTATGCAAAAGGCATCTACTCCTTGTCTAACAGTTGCCAAAGTCCTATGTCAACATTCTGAAGAGTCAAGTCCAAAGTCTCCTCTGAAATTTGAGGCAAATTCTTTAAGTTCCATACAAACCAAAGTTTAACACTTATAACAGTCAATGGCACAAGATAGACATTTCCACTCCAAAAGTTATGTCACTTTTTTTTTTTTTTTTTTTTTTTTTTTGGCGGAACCAGGGATTGAACTTAGGCCCTTGCGCTTGCCAGGGAAGCATTATTCTACTGAGCCATCTCTCCGGCCCTTTCAAAAGTTAAAAATAGGGGGATACAAATGAATGTGGCCAAAGCGAGTCCAGAATCTAGCAGGGTTAACCTTAAGTCCTGTAGGTCTGTGTGCACAATCGAAGCTCTGCCCCTATAGCACTCCTGACAGTCACAGCTTCCATGGCTTCTCTCTTGCAGCCACTCTGCTCCCTCCTTATAGTTTTCCTTAGGTGATACATGTTCCTGACCTCTCTAAACTTCTAGGGTCTCCACTGGATTTTTGGCTTCTCATAGCCCTGTGCACTGCCTTCTCCCAGGCACACTTCCTGGCCTTCCAGGCCTTCTTCTGAAATCCATGTTGAAGCCTTCCTGAACCCACAATTTTTCCATCTGCATGCACCTAAAACCAGCACCACATGGAAGATGCCAAGTCTGCTGCCATCTGGAGCAGTTGCCAGGCTTCCCTCTCTCTTGGCTGTAAGGGTCGAGGGCCTGGATTCAGTGAACACTCTGAATCCAATTCTGAGGAATAAATTCTCTATTCTGCCATCGTTCTAGAACATGGTGTTCTGGGTCTTTCTTCTCAAAGCAAAGTTGCTTTTGCAATTTTGCAGCTATAAAGGGGAGAATCCTGCTACTTCTTGTGGTGCCCTCAAACCATCTTTTCTGTCCTGTTCCATCTCAGTAATCAAAATCCCTGTGTTCTATCTTTTTAGTCCACAGTTTCACAGGAGCTTCTTTGCTGACCAAAATCACATTTTAACTTACTCTGCTGGTCTCTTTTCTCTTGATTCTCAACGTAAATTTGGCTAAAAGCCCCCAAAATAACCATTGCTACTACCTCAACATTAGACAATCTTTAAATTTTTTCTGAAAATTAATTAGTCCACCATCCTTAATCTTAGACTCAGCCAAACATCTCTGGACACAAGAACAATGCAGACAAACTTTGTGCCAAGCCATGATGCACATCATCTGGAGTCCAACCATCAACTGAGTCTTTCTTACCAGCAGAACCTCCAAAGCCTGGATTTTGCTGGTCAGATTTCTATCAGCTTTCTGGCCTTCTAGATTTCTGACTAGAATCTCCCATACAAAGCAGCCTAAGGTATTCCAGCTCTACTTTTGCAGCCTAAGGTGTTTCATCTCTACTTTTTGAGCTGGTGTCTCCAAGGCTTTCCAAACTCTTCCCATGGGACATCCTCTAAAAGCTCCATTCACATGGTCAGCTATAGTCACAGTAACTTCCCCATTGTTCTGACGCCAAATTTTGTCTTAGTTTTTGTTCTTGTTATGGAGAAAAAAATACCTGACAGCCAAAATTAGAGGGGGAAAGTTTTATTTAGCTCACAGTTTATATAGGGTCAGTCCACATCAGCTAGCTCTAAGGCAGGGTGGCTTATGGCAGAGGGGCAACAGTTTATGGCAGTGAAAGACAGCAAAAGCAAGTAGAGAAAAAAGGGTGAAACAAGTCTTTTTCCGCCCATTTTATTTTATTTAGATTGCTAGGTTAGGGCAGTGCCAATCCAATCAGGGGACTAATCTAGCAATCACTCATTAATCCCAGCATTGCACAGCAAAGCAATCACAAACTCTAGATTAAGCCATTTCCCCAAAATCTTTATGACTTCATGAGGCTTTGGGGGGACATCTATTTTGGGGGGACACAAATCATAACAGGTAGTTGGTATTCTTGGTTTCCTTTTGCATGTGCAATGGCATCTTAACCCATTTTTGGATACTAATGGTTGGGGTAACCAATAGGGCTGGCAGAATTAGGGAACACCCAGGAAGAAGACATCTAGATTATGTTAAACATCATTTTCTTTGATACAAAAATATTCTCTGTTAAAGAAACATTAAGTATCATCACTGCTTCTCCTCAAATTAGTGCCATTACCAAAAATATTCTAATAATCATTAAGAAAGCAGCTGGTGAAATTCAAATATAGCTTTGTGCAGTAGAAAAATAATTTTATCCCCAAAGTGATTACTCAGGATGCAGCTGGCGGAGCATGATTCCCTTCTTTACACACAGAGAATCATTTTCTGTCAACTTTTTCTGGTGGTAACGGAAAGAAGAATGAACCTTCAAGGTTCAGAAGTCTACATGATTTTGATAAGGACATGCTTTTCATGGAAGATCTGAGTTTCACTTCATGCTCACTTTTTTCCTCTAGAACTAATGCCCTTTGAAGCCAATGGGTTGTAAAGATTCGGGAAACACCATTGGAGGTCCCTGGCTGTAGATTTTACCTTGATGAAAGTTTTCCAGGCATGTAAATTTTTACACAATGTTCTGGCAGTCAGTGTACATCAAGCCTCAGTCTCATGTAGATGTACACAATTACTGTTTCTGTTCTCTCTGAGGCATTCCTTCAGGAAGCTTCTTTACCCTACCTATACAGAGTAGTCTTTCCTTATACTTGAAATATTCTTGCAGATAATGGTGAGAAAGGTTCACATACTACAGATGTTAGTTCTGAGCATAGCACCACAGGACTGCAGACTGAGCAGGGCAAAAGTAGAAATACTGGACCAGGGAGAGATGTCACTGGTGTCCTCAGTATCTATGTGTCACCAATATCTCTTATGAGATTCATGAGCTCAGATATTAGTGTTGCTATCCAGGGTAAGTTTTGTTTAAAAGTTAGACTTAAGCACCTTAAAATCTAAAGAGTTTTCTTGAATAGACAGAAATTCATGAGTGAGGCTGCTCCAAACCAGAAGTGGCCCCAGGCCCCACAAGGTCAGAGTTGCCTTTAGGGGTTATATCCATGAAAAAGTCCCAGATGATACAGCTAATGTTCAGCTGCTGCTGCTGCTAATTGGTGGCATTTCAGTTTCAGTTTTTAAATATAAGAACCCAGGCCATGGGAGCCACCTTACCCAAATGGCCTTCCATTAAGTTGTTTTCACAGGTCCTACAAAGCTATGGTTAGATTTGAGTGGGGTCCTACTCAGTCTCATGTAACTCCAACCCCACATCATCTTGAAAATGCAACACACACAACTGATTTCTGCCATCCAAAGATAACCTGTATCAAGCCATGTTTTCTGAGTGAAACATTCTGGTTCTTGACATCCACTCAGCATCTTGCTCCATCAGTCTCCAATGCTCACGGATGCCTGTCACATACAGCTGTGCGGTGGGATCTGGGTATAGATGTGCACTATTAGCTTAACTCTGTGGTAATAGGACCTGGGACTGACTGAGCAGCACACTGGCCGGGATCTACCAGGATCTACTGAGAGCTGCCGACAGCACTGTTACAGAAGCCTAACTCTACCGCTGTGTTACCCAGACACTGATCTATTACAACACTGTCATACTGGCCTGAGTGTTGCACTGGTTTGTTCTGGTCAATCAACCTGTAGGTCCTTGAGAGTAGAAGCCATGGTATGTTCATGTAATGCTTGGTGAATTTTACTTTTGACGAAATGATGAATCATTCTTGTTATATACGTCATGCTTTATTTTGGCCATTCAGCAGAAAAGTATAAAAACGAGGTATAAAAATTAAAGCCATATTAATATGTTGAGCTGTAAAAGACTCAAGTCAACAACTCCTGACATTGCCAGTACTACAGATAGCCCACTACTATTATGGACTACTGGACTATATTGGAATATCTTGCTGAACTTATGCATCTAAAATATTTAAATGGCAATGGAAAACCCATCTCTGACAAAACTAAACAAAAAAGGGGATACAAAAGAAGAATTATTTTGTATCTGTATATACAAAATAGGATGAATATACAGTTACTTTCTCTTAATTCAATGGAAAGAATGATTTGTACTAATAGTATTTGGGCAGGACATCATGTCTGCATCTTGTACTATGAATAACCACTATGAAGACAACAATATGTAATGTATTAATTATTGAAACTCTCCTACTAATCAGTTTTGAAACTGTTTCATTGTATTTGTTTCTCAATAAAATTATTAAAGAGAAAAAAAGAAATGATGAATGAAATTTAAGGGGGATCAGGATATGCCATCACCAACTATGCCATGTTGACACTGGGATTATTTTGAACTGGAAAACATTGAGATTCAACAGCCACAGAAAGAATCCTTTCCGGGGTTTTTCCTATATGACCAAAAGAAGAAATTTCTGAAAAATTAGGACTACCCTAAATTCCCTCTCCCAGGAAAGTCTTAATTCCGAGAAGAAGACAGAAGATCAGCACCAAAATGGATTGAAGAAAACTTTCTAAGAGAACCCACATCTTCCATTACTTATCACATCTTAACTTTCCCACAACTTTGTGCAATTGGAAGTCCAAAAGCCTTTTTCTTTGTCCATCTCTGTCTCAACAGTTTATCATTCTTCATTTAAAAAAGATAACAGAAGCCCTCTAGCATATTCATTTCTTCAGGTCTTTACTTTGGTAGGAAAAGCCTCCATGGCATGTAAAAATTAGTTTGGCCTGCCTTTCCTTTGTTAATCTTTCACCAGACCAATTTGCAGGGGCCTAGTCAATGAATCTAGGAGTGTAACAATTTTTGGATTTTGATTTGTTTTCCTCTGGTCCACAACTGAACTATAACCATCATCATGACACAGTCTGGGTCATTCTATCTTTCTAGACATAACATAGTGCCTAAACTTATTAGATCAGATATGACTAAGTTAGGGCCTCCAAGGGTAAAAGACAAGTATCCTTTCATATGCAATATTTCCAAGATATTTTATTTATGATATATAATTATTCCACAATACCCAAGGGATATTTGTTCCAGGATTCTTCAAGTACATTAATATGTCCCAATGTTCTGGTCCCTTATGTAAAATTGTTTTGTATTTGCATGTGATTTGCATATTTAAATACTCTGTCATCTCTAGATTATCTGTAATTGTCAGAGCAGTATAAATGCTATGTAAACAATTAGTATACCTCATAATTTGAGGAATAATAAAAAGGTCAATATAGGCATGTTACAGAGGCAGTGTCTTTTTTTTTTTTTTCCGTGTTTTTAAGGAAGAGTCTATAGAGTGTTCAGGGACTCACTATTAGATCAAACTGTAGTGATCCACCTGTTTACAATCTCCCAAGATCTGGGATTACAGGTGTGCACCACCATGCCCAGTCTCAATTGTTGTCTGTGTGCCCCGGGGGCGGGGGTGGGGCCTGCACTCCCAGCCCCTATGCTTGCTTGCAGGAGCTTTAATCTGCTGAACTATTTGGCCAGCTCAGTGTCTTTTTTTATTGATTTTAAAGAGACTAGAACAATGATAGATAAGATATTAGAAATAATACTCACTTAAAAAAATAAGAGTTAGTAGATATTCAATAGTGGTTGTTAAATTGCACATTGTTGTCTTCAATATAGCTGCTCAGATTACAAATATAAGCATGTGAAATTGGTCAAAATAAAAATTTTAAGCATTAACTGCTGCCTTCAAAACACTAATAGAAATCAGTACTACAATCATCATAGCTACCTTGTAAATGTGCATAAATGCGTTCTTCTCTTCCTTTTTTTTTCCTCTTTTCTACTTTCCCTCATTTCAATTATTTATTCCTTATGCTCAGTTTCTTTCCCATTTACTGTATCTACTGTACCTTTCAGATATTATTTACTCTTACAGATTCTTACACCTAAGGACACAATCCAAAGTTTACACAAACAGGTCTGATTTATTTCCCTTATGAGTATAGCCTCTAGTTGCACACATTTACCTATAAAAGCTTCATGTTCCAGCTGAGTAATACTCCATTGTATAAAATACTGCATCTTTTTAATCCTTTCCATAGTTATGGACATTTGGGTTGTTTCCAAGATTTAGCTATGACCTATTGTGCTGCTATAACCATTGGTGCATACATATCATTGTGATATGATGTTTTGAGTTCTTCTAGAAAAAATATCCAAGAGGAGACGAGCTGGTCAAATGACACTTCTAGTCCTAGATTTCGAGGAGTCTCCACACTGATTTCCATAGCATTTGTTTCAGTCTACATTTCCACCAGCAGTGGAGAAGGGGTACCATGGCCTAGAGCACCTCCAGAATGCATTGTGAGTTTATTTCTTTATGGCAGCCACTCTTCCTGGGGCAAGATGGAATCTCAGCATTGTTTGAATTTGCATTCCTCGAATGACCAGCGCTGTGGAACATTTTCTCAAGTATTTATTTACCATTTGTATTTCTTCCTCTGAGAAGCGTGTGTTTATCTCAGGTATATATCTTTGGATTGGGTCTTTGAATTTTGGGGACCTGATATTTTATTTTTTCATATATTCCTGACAGAAGTCCTTTGAGTTGCTTTTGATTAAGACATTTTTCCCCATTTGTGGGTTTTCTTTTCACTCTGTTGGTGATTTCTTTTGATGTGCAGAAACTTTCCAATGAGATGAGATCCCAGTTGATGATTCTTTGAAGTATTTCCCGTGCAGTTTGGTTTTTGTTCATGGACTCTTTTGATGCAGTGTCTTTGTCTGAATGTATTTTGATCTGCAGTTGGTGAAATCCATGGAGGTGGAGTCCTAGATACAGAAGCCCTCTGTGCACACCACGACACAAAAATCCAAATAAAAATTATAGCATTACACTCACAATCAGTATTTGTAGCAGGCATTAATATCCATTCTTGGTTGAAATGCTTGTTTTAACAACTAATAAATAATCCTTATTGTTTGTATATACTGATTTCTTCCCTGCAGCAAAGACAAATGTATAATTATTCAGTAAGTGTGACTTTTTTTTTTTTTTTTTTTTGGTGGAACCAGGGATTGAATTCAGGCCCTTGCACTTGCCAGGGAAGTACTTATTCCACTGAGCCATCTCCCCATCCCCAAGAGTGACATCTTTGCAAACAGAATCTTTCACACATAAAGAAAATAAAATATATTCTTGATAATGAATAATGTGAGAACTACTGTAATGCAGCTTAATTTATTTTGTATGTATATTTAGGACAGAATCCACAGGGTCTCACGGCATAGATCTGGCTTGTAGAGATCCTCCTGTTTACAGCCTCCCAAGTGCTGGGTTACAGCTGCGCATCACCAAGCCCAGTCTCAGTGGTCTCAGTGCGCTCCCAGGGATAGGGCCAGCATGACAGGCCCAGGGATCGAACTCCCAGTCTCTGGGTCTGCCTAAGCAGGCACTTTAATCCACTGAGCTATTTGGCCAGCCATATATATTTTTTTGTGGGGGTGTTGAATTATTTTTTAGGGGAGGTCTATTGTCTCTTGGTTTTGGTGCTGAGGACTGAACCCAGGGTTTCCAGCATGCTAGGCAAGCATTCTACTGCTGGGCTAAATCCCCAGCCCCCATGAAGCTTAACTTTAAAGAATCAAATATCAATAATATTTATTGAAAGTTATAGTCAGAACAAGTGTATCTTTAGCATATAGAAATAATCCATATCAGATGGATAGAGAAGAATCAATCAGCAAGCTTTCTCTGTTAAAAAAACAACTTCTGGAGCCTCTGAATAAATGAATTTTTATTTTTTTATTTTAAAGAAAGGGGGATAGGCAGCTAGCTCAATAGAACAAGTCCCTGTCTGGCAAGTGCAAGGTCCTGAGTTCAATCCCCAGTAACAGAAAACAATAAGATATTTTAAAGCAAAGAAAAATAAACAATAAAAACAATAGTGGGCCAGAGAGATAGCTCAGTAGATTAAGTGCCTGCCTGGCAAGCACAAAGTCCTGAGTTCAATCCCTGGTACCACAAAAAAAAAATAATTAAATAAAAACAATGGCAAAAAAATTTCAAAACAAGATTGTAGCAGAGTAACAATGATTAGTACAATTTGTATTATTTTAAAAGTAGCTGCTCATATTCATAGATATGGGCATGAAATTTGATCAAACAATATAGGCATAAACCTTTCTTTGTAATGAACTAATAGCAATTAGTAGTATAATATAACTATCTTAACTATCTTGTTTATGTTTCTCTTTCCTTTGAGCAGTTTCTTTCCATTTTATAATATCTATTGTACATTTCTGGGTCTTACTACTTCAGCTTCTTACACTAGGGAGACAATGCAATGTGTACATATGTGGGTCTGATTTATTTCACTTACAAGTATGGACTCAAGTTGCATACATTTCTTTATAAATGTCTCAAGTTTATCCTTCTTTATAACACATCTTTCTGATCAATTCCTCAGTTGATGGACATTCAGGTTGTTTCCAAGATTTAGCTATGACAAATTGAGATACTGTAAACATGGGTGCACATACATTGCTGTGGTATGCTGTTTGGAGCAATGTAGACTGGTCCAACCACTGCAGAAATCAGTGCGGAAATTCCTCAAAAAACAAAGATGAGGGGCTGGGGAAATAGCTCAGAGGCATAAGCACCTACCTGGCAATCACAAGGACCTGAGTTCAATCACTGGCCCCACATACCCTGTTGGCTCCAGATCCCCTGTGAACACCTATAATTCCAATACTAGGGAGGTTGAGACAGGAGGATCACTGTGAGTTTGAGACTAGCCTAGGGGCTACAAAGATGGGCACAAGGCCAGCCTGAACTGTGTAGCAAGACCATGTCTTAAAAAAAAATCAATAATGATAATGATTTTAAAGATTAAAAAATCTAGGATGAGAGGTCCCACTAGATGCAGTGATACTTTGATCTTGAATTCAGAAGGAGAGCTCTTTGTCTGTGAGCTCCTTATTAATGTTCCTGAGATGATTGAAAGTGTCTGTTCAAAGACCCCAGAGATTGCCTCCCCATACGGAGGAGGTGGCTCAGTCACGCAGCCTTGGGAAGGACCGTGTATGTGAAAGCACACCTGCCAGGGAGGAAAGTCTCTGACAGAGCACTGCTGGGCTTTATCAGGGAGACCTTACTCTCTTCAGTCTCTTAGACCACAGCCTCCCCAGTGTAAATATATGTCTTTTACTACAAGGTCTAAGGAATTTCCTTCTAGATTCATCAAAATGAACCAAAACAAAGCATAAAATCTCAAAAGACAAAACATTTACAGCTGGAAAACCAGGAGGTCTCACGCACTGAAGATAAAAAGACCTGCGAATGTTCAACTTCAGACAAATGATTCACTTAACCTCGAGGTGTCTGCTGCAGCCACAGTGCGTGCTTTTTAAGCCAAGTGATCCCTTTCAGCTGAGGTGGAGACTCTGAGACAGGGCAATTTAAGAGCTAGAAAAGGCCAAATAACAGTTTTTATCAGGAGAATCGAACAACATCATTTCTCTGTACTGGCTACCACCCAAAGAAAGCCATCATCCAGCAGTGACATCTGAAACATCTGCTTTGGTTTCATGCAGGAAATGATTTGGCAGTGCCAAGACGACTCATGTCAATTCCTATTGGTTGTCAAAAATGTCATTAAAAGTATAACTTGGACAAAAAGGAATCTACTGCCATGGCAAATTTCATCAAGTTTCTGATGGGAAATAAATACATTGGTAGCTTAGGAAAGTAAGTAAAAGACTGTATATGGGAGGAAAAGGTTTCTTTTTCCATTGTTAAGCTCATGGCTGATACCTCCATAACAAGAGATGAGTAAATGAAAGAAAAGCATACAGACATATGTAATATAGTATCTGTGAAACAAAAGACTTCATATGCAAGTGGCAACCAAAAAGGCCGGCAAATCTGTGCATTGGTTATGCTATTTGATGGCGAGACAGACAGCTATGGGGGAAGTGTGACTGGGCAAAAAAAGTATGATCTAATCCTGATAATGTGGTAAGGTACAGTGAGCAGGGCCTACACCAAGAATCTGTCCAGGTTCTTCTCTATACCCCTGTATTCAGAGATAAAGATGCTCATTTCTAGTGAAAGGAAAACCCATAAAGAGAGCCTTGAGCGTGCTTTGCGGTAAAAGGGAACCGATGAGAATGTTCTTGCTGCCGCTATTTTATTCGATTCCAAGGTGTTATATTTTGGGGTACGGTGTGCTGAGCTCCATCAGGTGGGAGGAATAAAAGAAAAATAGAAGGGCAAAAAGAGAAAAATAGAAGGGCAAAAAGAGAAAAATAGAAGGGCAAAAAGAGAAAAATAGAATAGGTGAATGGGGAAGTGAAGCAAGAAGGGAGGGAGGGAGGGAGGAAGAGGGAGAAGGGGGAGAGAGAAAGACCTTTTGACCTGATGTCACGTTTATTTTGAGTAACCATAGTTTATTTCCTAATAGCATTTTTACTGTTTTTCTCCCTTTAAAATAAAAATAAGTAAATAAAAATGTTTGACTAAGAATTTAGGTTTTGGAATCAAAGATGTAAAAAGTGAGGTCAGGTCTCGCCACCTAACAGGCATTCACATTTCATTATTTGAGCTCCCTGAGGCTCAGATTTTCCATCTGAAAACTATCAGTGCAGTTAGTGATAATTAAAAGGAACGCGCGTGCAGCACTGAGCCCCGCTGGCGTGGCCTGCAGGGGGCGCGCAAGAGGTGAAGTTCGTTATTACCAACTCATGGAAGGGGTGTGCTCCCACGCCCCATTGAAGACATTTCTTTTATTTAAATTTCCCAACATAAAAACACATGTATGGGAATCCTAAATAGGGCAAGTCTCTCCTTTTGTGTCTGGCACGGCAAACTGAACAAAAGACCATTCTTCTTTGACAAATGGAAAATAGGAGAAGGCCTCTGAAGAAACTGCACTATCAAGTCTGAAATTTACAGGACACTAGAGGTCTCTCTCCGCACTGCATCTTCCAGCCCTCACGAAATTCCTTCAGAGTGACGGTTTTCCACATTAGCTCCACTAGATGTCTCTTCAGTGAAATTCTAAGACAGTCGATGCCCTGGCATCCACATAGCAGTTGGAATTCACAGCCCAGAAAGATCGTGGTTTTAAGTAAACAACTTGCCTAAGCAACTAGAAACCACCTTCTGCTGCCACTCACACAAGCCTGAAGGAGGACGTCTATTGTTTTCTAAAACACTGTTTGCTATTCAGGTGATGTGGATTGTAGGGGGTGACAATGATTTTATTAGGAGCCATAGATAGTACCTGGAAGCTATGACAGAGATATCTTCTCAGAAGTTAAAAACCAAAAGGTTACTCTCTCAGAGTTAAATCAGCAAATCAACAGAAGTACTAATACGATTAAACAACTCACAGGCAAGATCAAGACTTGGCTCTAGTAGAGGAGATTAAGACATCAAAATAGAAATACTGGCTGCTGTCAGCAGCTAGCCATCCGGTTTGGGTAGCGTCATCCCACGAAGGAGGGGGTCACAGCCTTCTTGTCAGCAGGGGGCTGAGCCATCTCACTAAGGAAACTGAGGCATGTGAAAAAATCGCATCACCATTCCAGCCTGACTGACAAGGCTATTGGATATTATTTCTGTCTCCAGGTTCAACTGCCAACAGGAAGAGCAACTTCTCTCTTCCAACAAGGTGAGAGTCCTAGTGTCTGAATTGGGTTCATTTCTCGTTTCTGAACTTTACAGCTGACATTGTGGTTCGCTGTCCAATCTCTTCCTAATTTGATAGGGTGAGACAGCCACCCAGACTCATGAGCTCCAGGATGCTGACAAAAATGAGGTCTTCATCCTTCTGGAAAGCTGAGAGTACTGTTCTAGACTCAGATACACTCACCAAAGCAGTCCTGTCCAGGAGATGTTTCTGTATACTCTGAGTTAGCTCCTGAAATACCACTTCTGAATATGTAATTTATAGGTTTGGTTTTTCAGTTTACATAGTCTCACATCTTGTTTGACTACTAAAGCTGATTCTGTCTTAGTATAAACTTCATGCATTAAGAGCCAGCCTTCCATGACAATGTTTATTGAGGAGCTTTCTAAACCAACTGCTGAAGGATGATATACTGTGTGCATCTTAAAGTATTCCTTCCTATTAACAGAGGATAATGACTCTACCAGAGCCTTGGGCAGCACCAATAGCTAAGGACTAATGGCCAGGTTGACCACAGAAGATATTCATTCATTCAGCAAACATTTGACATATACCAGTCCCTGCCCCTAAACTAGGGTGTGAATTAGACCAGAATACTGCCCCGGGGAACTTACACATAGTAAACAAATGCATAACACACAGTAAGTGTCCATTAGGATGAGTACAGTGGAGAAAAATCAATGGAAGGACAGAACACCAGAACTGCAGAACACTGATGGTAGTAGCCAGGGCAAACCACATGAGAAGATGATGGTTGGGCTACCACTTGCAGGAGGCAAGGGAGTCAGAAACATGTGGTTACCTGGGAGAGGCCTATTGCAAAGAGCAAGACAGCAGAGTTGGAAAATACCAGGAAGCGTGCTGTGGCTGAGTGGAGTGAACAAGAGGGAGGACAGAAGGTGACATCACTACTATGAGATTGGGAGAGAGAATTCAATCATGACGGACAGTTAGGGGACACAATCATAAGGTTAAGGAAAGAATATGCTAATGATTTTTCCTATTTCACAATCAAGGCTGATTTTTATCACATGCACTTTGAAAAAGGTGTTGTCAGTGTTTTAATGGACTACTGATTAAAACTACAGACAGCCCACCGAAGAACAACTAGGTTTGTATATCATAAGATCGTATCATGCATCATACATAAAAAGTAGGAATGAAAACATGGTTATTGCTTACATTTTGTAAAAAACTATTGCAGTAAGAGACATATTGTCAATAATTCTCCTCATAATATTCACATGCAATTGGAGCATGCCTATCCCATCTTTACCACTTTCTGAAGCAATCCATGGTCCTTCTGTTTTGTTTTGTTTCTTGAGACAGGGTCTCATTATGTAGCTCAGCCCAAGCTGGGTTGAACTCACCTTGTAGCCCACCAGGCTGGCCCTGAACTCACAGCAATCCTCCTGTGTGAACCAGCACCACCACACCAGGCCTATGTTTGTTTTTTCATTGGGAAAAAGCCAGAAATCATACAGTGCCAGAGGCAGTAAGTCAAGTGACCGAGGACACACTGTAAGGTTTTACAGACTCAACAGCAGTATTCACCTTATACTCCTTACGTTCTGGAAAGAGGACTTCCAGAACGGCTTCAGAAAGTCGTGCAAATGATGGGATAAATGTGCCCCAGGTGGGAAGGAGGATTCTCAGCAGGGCCGGTGGTAATGTGTCTTATTTAATACCTTCTTGTATTTACATATTCACTGCATGTTTGGACCACCCCTTGTGTGTGAGGTGCATGTCATGGCTCTGTGGTGACAGTCTTTTCACTGTCATTCTGCCCTCTGAGTTTCTTGCTTCACATCCTTGGCACAGCTTTCTTCATTGTCATATAGCTACCAGCTGCTAAATTGTCTTGCCCTTCAACAGAGAAGGCCTCTAGTGCCAGAACCCCATTCATTTATGTAACTCCAGCTCACACAGGAGAATACAGGATACAAAATAAAACTGAGCAAAGGGGTTCCATCTATAATTCCATCACCAAGGGAAGCTGAGGAAGGAGGTTCTCAAGTTCAAATCCTACCTGAGCAACCTAGCAAGGGCCTGTCTCAGAGAAAAATTTAAAAATGATTGAATAAGTAATTCTGTGGTAGAGTGCTCCTGTGTTCAATCCCCAATACCAAAAAAAAAAAAAAAAAAAAAAAAAAAAAAAAAAAAAAAAAAAAAAAAAAAAAAAAAA
>PVKA01009393.1:0-15721 GCA_004027165.1 Ctenomys sociabilis | reverse complement strand
ATCCACCTGTGTTCAGCCTCCCAAAGAGCTGAGATTATAGGCAGACACCACCACACCCAGTCTCAGTGCCTATCTCAGCATGTTCTAGGGGCAGGGCTGGCACAGCATGCCAGGGATCAAACCTAGCCGCTGCATCTGCTTAAGCAGGCACTTTAATCCGCTGAGCTAACATTTAATCACATTTTTAAAAAATCTTAAGGGCACAACTATTCTTAGGAACAAAAGCATAAATAACCAATACATCATTAGCAAGCTCAACATTATTGAGTATGATAATAATATGTAATGGGAATAGCAGACTTGGATTACATGCTGACCAACATGTTGAAAACTAAAGTAGAAACAAATATAAGCTGATTATACTTTAGGCTAGTTAATTCCATCTCAAGACATTAGTTGATTCCCTGTATTAACTACAAGAAGAATTCCTATCCATTTTGTAAGTGGATAACTGAGATTCACTAGAGTTGGACAGACCTGGATTCTACTCTGTTATTTACCAGCCAGCTGACATCAGGCAAGTTACTTAGCCTTTCTGAGCCTCAGTCTCCTCATCTATAAAAATGAGTGCTGATAGTGTCATGGGGGTGAGATCCTTACACATAACATGAGACACTTCTTCACAAAGCAGTCCACAGATGTGGTCTCTGATAATAAGCAGAACTAATCAGTGTTTCATATTACGTTTTCCTCAGAGTATGATTTTCATTTCCAGCTTTATTCTGGCTTTCCCAATATGTATATTTGCAATTATTTTTGAAAATTTGTCTCTAAAATCTACTGTAACAAATACTTAAACAGGTCCACTGTGAATTTTATGAGATTCTAAAAGTACAGAGCCATGAAGACATTGAAGATTTTTCACAACTTCTTTATAAGTAAACTAGAAAATGACCTAAGTCATGGAGCTGTAAACTCTAAACCCTAACCAGAATTCCTGAGAAAATATACTTATCAATTAACCCACATGGTTATACAGATGTATAGACTTGCTGCAGCAATAGTGATGTTTTGATTTTGAGATGTAGCCCCAGACTTTAGTAAGATATTGCATAGTACATGGTATATTGACTGTGTGGCTTTTCTAAAATACAAAAATGTCTGAATCCTGAAATATACCTGGCCACCAAGAGCTGCAGGTAGGACCTTGTGAATGCACAGACTGGGTGCTAAGAGGCTACACTGTGTCTTATCTATATGATAGGACTGAAAAGAACCCTTGTCTATGCCAACTGTGCTTTAACAGCCCAGATGCCAGGTCAGCAGAAGTCAGGTTTCTGACATCTGAGTTGCCAGCTTCCTCAAAGCACAAAAGCAGAAAGAGAAGGCCTTCTGAGGAAGGTGGCTTCTTGTAGATGCAACTCATCCAGACACTACTGGGTTAACACTGTTGCTGTTTTCCTACGGAACACTGAACACTGACCCCAGAAGCCATGTCCTTAGCTGTCCAGGCAAGATCCTCAACAAAAACCATTTCAACAACATTGAAGCATGTGGCTAATAGACAATGACTTTTTGCATGGTCAACAAGCTTACAAGCTCAGAAGCCCACCTTGGCATCGATAACCAGCATTTGTCTAAGGGGGTGATAAATTCCCTTCCAGGCACTGGGACTGACTGGGATTGTACTGCCTGGCAAAGCAAAGCATTCTATCAGGAAAACACAGAACTTGCACAGTGTGGGAGGTGTCAGACTTTAAGGGCATTGTAGTGGATGCAGGAGGGCAGACAAGAACAGGAGTGGAGGGTGTGAGCACATCGCTACCCCTGGAACAAGTACTGTTGCTTTAAGATACGCTAATGTAATAGCCACTCTAGGAAGCCACAATCCAACTGTGCTGTTGTTTTCTCCTTCTATACTAGGCCTGGGCTTATGTGATAATCCTAAACATTTGCCCGTTTGTGTTGGGTCACAAGGCCCAACTTTATTTTAGGAGGTGGTTCTTTAAAAAAAATGAGTAGGACAATTAGAGAAATCTGAGTAGACACTGTAGCTTTACAAACACCACTGTAACAGGACTAGTTTACGGATTTTCTGCTACATAAGAGAATTATTTAAAATAGAACAATAAACACCAAATTATGAGTGGGTCAAAGAAGTTTACCTGCATTCTGCCACTATAACAGAAGACCACAGACTGAGTAATTTATAAACCATAGAAGTATATTGGAATTGTAATTCTGGAGATAGGGGAATCCCAAACCAAGGGACAACTTCTGAGAAGGGACTTCTTGCTGTACATCTCATGGCAGAAAGACAAAGAGAAAAGGAGAAAATAAGGGCCAGCCAGATAGCTCAGTGGGCTAAAGTGCCTGCTTAGGTAGATGCAGGAACCAGAGTCAGATCCCCAGCATACTGTCCAGCCCTGCCCCCAGTGCACACTGAGACAGCAGCTAAGACTGGGCCTTGTGGCCCCCACCTGTAATCCAGGTGCTTGGGAGGTTGAGAACAGGAGAATCAGTATGGGCCAATCTGTACAGTGGGACCCTGTAGACCCTGTACCAAATACTTAAGAAATTAAATTTTTTTTTTTTTTAAAGGAATGTTTCCTAGCAAGTGCAAGGGTCTGAGTTCAATCACCGGTTCCACAAAAAAAAAAAAAAAAAAAAAAAAAAAAAAAAAAAACAGAGAATAAAAGCCTTTTCGACTGCTTTCCTAACTGTTGTCATCCACGACAGAGTTGGAGCCCTCCACACCTACACACCTCACAATGGGCTCTCTATCTCCAAATACCTTTTCAGTGGAGGCTAAGTGTGCAACACTGAGATTTGCGGGGAGACACGCTGAAACCCCAGCCAGGGTTAGAATGACATAAATATAGATTACTGTGTGTCAGCCTAGATGCACTAAATAAGAAACTCACAAGGGCGGGCCTAGACTTGTGCGTGGGTAGGAAACAGGTCGGGATTCTCAGATGCCTGACACTGAGAGCCAGTACGGGCTGGATCATTGCCACGCAGCGGGCGATCTCAAAGCACTGTCCTCACCCAGGGGTGGTAGAAGCACAGAGGCTCCCCTCATCTGTACACACCTGCTGCATTGAGATCTGTGTCATTATTGTCATCCTAGGTGACTTCTGTGAACCAGGAACTGGTAACTTCAAAGCGCTGCTGGTGAAAGGAACCTATTTGCCAAATGGAGAGAAATGCTTTTCTTTGCCACTGCTCTCTGTTTGCCCACAAAGGCCTGGGGAAGAAGGGAGTGTGAGGAAGCCTGAGCCTGAGCAAATGGAGCTACTGCCCCTCACTGCTGCTGCTCTCCCATTGGCTCTAAAGGAAAGGAACGTGTACGGCCCTGACATCACCCATGGCACTCCAATCCAGCAGGAAAGCACTGTGTGTTCTTTTCTGATTTGCGGCCTGTATAGGGCACCTTGCCCTCATACACACACAGGACATTGTCCCCACAGACGTGCAGCCCTGGCACGGCACTTTTCACCCAGCCCAGGGCTACAGTTGCAAGCTCAGTCAGGTACAGGGGGCACTGTTCTTTCCTCCAGATGCACATTTCAGCCAAAGCACCTTATAGAACAGGAGTGGTTTGATTTTTGACTAAAACAAAGTCACCACCTCTTCTTGTCTCAAAATCTGAGAATCAGAACCCAAATTCTAAAGCTGAACACAGGGCTTGCCCAGCTTCCTTTCCCAGAGAATGGGCTGCATTGTAATGCTCCTGGAGGAAAGGATCTAGAGCTACACATATCTCGGTAACGTTATAGTTTTTGCCTTCCCTCTTGGAAAAAAAAAATTTTTTTACAGTGTCTACAGGGTCTCACTATATAGATTGGATTTATAGCAATTTCCCTATTTTTAGCCTCCCAAATGCTGGAGTGCACCACCATGCCAGTCTCAAATGCTATCTCAATGCATCCTGGGAGCAGGGCTGGCACTGCACACTGGGGATGAAACAGACACTTCAGTCCGCTGATCCCTCATGGAAATTGAAGATGTGTATTAGCATATTAAATACTCTGAGAAGGCCAGGTGTGGCAGTGCACACCTGTAATTCCAGGACTCAGGAAGCCAAGGCAAGAGGATCATCACAAGTTCAAGGCCAACCTAAGCTACCCAGTGAATCCAGGACCAATCTGAACTACATAGCCTGTCTCAAAAAAACAAAAATAAATAAATCTGAGAGGTACTGAGGAAGAACAAGTGTGACTTCCAGATATCTCAGCATTTCCCAAATATATTCTATAAGGAGACTCTCATCTAATCTTATTAATATCTTCTAGATGTAAAGTTTTAAGGGGGGAAAGTAAGGACACATCATAAAGGAAAGTTATACTCAGTTATTTCCATTAGTGGACAATTAAAGGGAGAAAGAGTCAGAAAGAAAGTCTGCTTCCTGTGGAGCTGACTGTGAGGGTGGCTAGCGAGGAACCAGAAGGTTTACCTTTGCTTCTCCCATTCCGCCCACCTTGTCAGCACTCTGCCACGAACCCTACCTCTCTTCCTCTCAGTCTCTCACTTCCTACTCACTCAGTGCACCCAGGTTACCTGGATTACTGCAGCGGTCTAGTAGCTGCTTTCCCTGCCATCCCTTTTGTCTTTCTGCTATGGTCTGAATGCTTTCATCCCTATAAAATTAATATGCTGAAGGCCTATTCCCCAAGGTGATGGCATTAGAAGGTAGGACCTTGGGAGCTGATGAAGTCAGAAGTGTAAGCATTTGGATGAAGCAGCCCAAGGAGATTAAAATATCCCCTAATATATTTTACACACTGCAGCAAGGTGATTTTAACACCTTCAACGAGGTCAAGTCCCACTGTTTAAACCCTTCCAAGAGCTGCCTTCTGCTGGGTCCAAAGCATGAATACGACACGCCCTAATGTGTCGTCATTCTAACACCCTTGTGCATCTTCCCCTCGTTTGCACTTCCCAGCCTCACTCGTCTCCTGTATTATCCCTCCCTCACATTCTCTTGCCCCTGTGGTTTGCTAGGTGTCCCTCGGACCGCTCTGCAAAGGAGTCATTTCCTTGAGAAAAGCTTTCCTGACTTGGCAGTGTACATCAGAGGTCCTCCAAGTATAATCCATGATTCGGTGCCATAAACAGTTCAGAATTTGACAAGCGCTGAAAGGGAGCATTGAGAGGGTAGAAACATGTACACACATTCATCATCGCTGTGACACCAAGCATGTGACCAGTGGACTCATTGTGCCCAGCAGATTCCAGAGCAGTCCAGGTGCTGTGCAATCACAAGACAAGTGCGTGCATAGCACACAATTTTCATGCTAGTACTGACTCTTGGCAAAGTGAAAAGAAAGGTGATCTATATGTTTCATGTTTTGGAGGACACATGGAAAACAACAAATAGGGGTAAACACATAGACAAGATTGCTGTATTTCATTCCACTCCAAGTCTAGGTCACGCTCATCTTAGACACATTCACAGTACCTAATGCTTTTATCAAAGCGTTCACCATAATGGGTAATTTTACATGTACCTTTGTGATTATTTTTCCTTATTGTGTATCTCCCAATAAGACTTAGCTTCATGAGAGCAGGGGGTAGGCTTGTCACTGTTCAAGATCACATCCTCCCATGGAGCACAGTAATTAGGACATAGTTAATACTAAACAAGTGTGTCTAATTAATAAATGGAAAGAGAAAGTGTACAGATAGTGAGCATCACTGTCAGTTTTAATACAGCGTCACCTCAAATCTGTACCAAGAATTTACCGAGCTGGGCCAGCCTGATAGCTCAGCAGGCTAAAGCACCTGCTTAGGCAGAGCACAGTGGCCAGGGTTCGATCCCCAGCATGCAGGGCTGGCCCCACTCCCAGGGTGCAATGAGACAGCAATTGAGACTGGATGTGGTGGCGCACATCTGTAATCCTAGCTCTTGGGAGACTGAGAACAAGAGACTCACTAGAAGTCTAGTCTACATAGTGAGACCCTATAGACCCTGTAGACCCTGTCCTAACTGCAGAAAGAAAAACAAAGAATTTACCAAGTCACCAGCGACTTTTACATGAATGCAAGGAGTGAGTATTAAGAATAAAGTATAAGGCTGGGTATAGTAGTGCATACCTGTAATCCCAGCACTTGGAAGGCTGAGGCAGGAGGACCCCTGCAAGTTCAAGGCCCACCTGGGCTACACAGTGAGTTCAAGGCCAGACTGTACTGCATAATAAGACTCTGCCTCAAAAGACAAAAAAAGGAAAACATAAGAATAATTACACTACATCATGAAGCAGACCAAATCCTTTCAGATCATGTTCCAGTGGCACTTTGATTATAAGAAAGAAAAGTAAATATTGTTGTTTTAAGGGTACAAATATGGGTTGTCTCTGATAACCCATATTTATAACTTTCTATTGTTAACCACATGGGTATTTTGCTCGATGTTTATATTTGACTGTGAGGAAGCAACATCATAAAACATTATTGCCTTGATAGAAACAGAGCTGTGTGCTTGCCAGGTTTCTGTGCCATGTTCTCTAACCCAGCTCTGCGCACCATGCCTTTGTGCCCAGCTGTTCGCTGATAAAATGGAGAAAAAAAAGAGGGAGTATGCAGCTGACAGCTTGACTTCTGGCAGCTGCGGGACCTGAGAGCATAATTTTCTCCCTGGTGGGTTATCAGAATCAAACACCCTTAACTAATCAGAATTTCAAAGAATGCCACAGCCAGTTTAATTTAAGAGGATTATTCTGAAAAAGCTCTAACTAGGACATTGGGACTTCTGGCCCAAAACTGTTTGTTCAAACAGGCATCAGAGACAGCTTAAGTCTTGAACTTTTTCAAGGGGAGAAGGAATTTTAATATTGTGAAAGAAGCAACTGATGGTAATAAGAGACTTTAGTCCCTGCTCTGAGGCAGGTACTAGTCTCTTTGGCACTGACTCCCTCCTATCTTGATAAAAGAGGATTTAACCAAATGACCTCTTAGATCTCTTCTACCTGTGAAATTCTCCAACTATAATCTCGAAGGCCTCCTCTTGTTGCAAAATCATAGAACTGAAAGATTGTTATTCTGCTGGACGGCAAGCTTACAGAATGCTAAGGAGCTCCGGTCCTGCTCTCTGGCCAAAATTTGGTATTGAAAGAAGTCAGAAAGATTGCATTTACATAAAGTACTTTCCACTTGCTGCTTATCAAGTTCAGACTTTCTTCTGAGAAGTCTACTGTATCATGTTTTCTTCATGAGTAGTATTGTGAAAATGAATTTGTTTACAAAACCCACAACCCCAAGATCTAAGTTTCATTCCATAAATGAAAGGCATACATATTAATGTTATTAACAAGAACACCATGTCTCTTTAAAAAAATAAAATGAATATTCATTTCTTAAATGCTATGCAATCAGCTCTCCATATCTGTGAGTTTCACATATAGGGATTCAACTAGCTGTGGATAAATAATATTCCAGAAAAAAAGTTGCATCTATTCTGAACATGTACAGATGTTCCCTAAACAATATAGTATAAAAACTATTTCTATAGCACTGACATCGTATTAGGCATCAGAAGTAATCTAGGCATGATTTAAGGTATGCAAGAGGATATGCCTAGGGTGTATGCAAATACTCCATCATTTTACATAGGAATTGAGCTTCAGCTTACTTTGTTACTCTGACAGGAACAGGGATGGGGAATTGGTCTTGGAACTGAATCCCTATGAAACAAGTGTACCCCTTCATTAACATATCACCTTGTGAGATGTACTCAAAGCCAAAAAATCTTGCTAAGGAAAACCTATGTAACTTTGCTTGCCTTAAAAGTTCTTAGCATTCAACCACTGAAATCATGCTTTGCTCTGCAACACATTAACACTTACTGAACTAAAATTCCACCAAACATTCTAGAATTTGTGCTCTGAAGAGTGGTGTCCACCTCCCAATATCACTCCCTTGGGAAGGGCTGGGAGTTGCTTAAAAGGACACATTTTCTGACCCATGCCAAACTTCCTTTGGAAATAGAGCTCAGAATGCTTTCACATCAACACCCTCCCAGCACTGCTGTACAGGGCCTGGTGGGCATCACCTGTGCAGAACAGATTGCCAACAAGGCTGGAATTTTAGGAGTTTGTGAGCCAGTGGATTTCACAATGCAAGAGTGGAATTTGCTGTGGTAGGAGTATTGGTTCTATGAAACCTGGCAAATATGACCACCTAGAGGTGGTGAGGAGACAGTGATCATTAAGCCCACCTCCAGGTGACCCTTAGACATGCTAACGTTTGAGAGCCCCTGAAAAGGCAAGAAGTGACGTCATCAGAAGATACTACATTATGTGCCAAAACAATGTCAGAATCATAATCACTAGAATTACCATGTTTCTAGGATATTTTAAGAAACTGGCATGCAAGGAAATAAAAGCTTACACTTCCTCCTTGAAAGTAGGTAAGAATTAGCTAACACTAGAAATGATAAAATAAGCAGAACTTTAAGAGAAAGGGAACATATGTCACCTTTACAGATTTTGGTTGTTTCATTCTTCAATCATATTTTTAGTTGCGTTGGATCACAAACTTAGCATTTGGCCTTTAAAATATATAACTTGATTATTTGATAGACAGATACTGTGAGGCACCACAGTTGAGCTAATAATGTAGTTATCAGCTCATAGTTACCATCTTTTGTGTGTATGATGAGAATATTTAAGATCTACTTTCTTCACAAATTTCAACTATTATTGTATCGTTAGCTACAGAGTGCTGTACACTTTCATTTTGCATTTTTTTTCACTTTTCATTTTTTTTTACTAAAATCTCCACCTTTCCCCAGCCTCTAATCATCACTGTTTTACTTTGTGCAGCTCTAAATTTGATTATTTTAGATTTCACACATAAATAAGATTATATAATATTTGCCATTTTTCATCAGAATTATTTCCTTTAATATAATGTTCTCCAAGTTCATTTATGTCATCTCAAGATAAAACTGCCTTTCTTTTTAAACTGCAAAATGTCCCATTATATTTATATCCATATACCATATTTCATTTATTTACATGGCTTGTAACAAGGTAAAGGCCTTACTGACATATATAGCTTTGTTATGATCAATTCTTTTGTCATCTTGAAGTAAAATTCTAGAAGTAGGAAAATAATTCTAGACTATTGATTGTTGCTTTCTTTTTGATTTTATAAACTCTTCTTGTCATAGCGAAAAGAAACATGTCATGCACTTGAGAGTTTAGCCTGGCTTCTTTGTCCCTGTGGTGCCTTTAGGGGAGACTGACATGCCATATTATTTCATTCTTAAAGGAAACTGCTAACACAGATCCAATTACAGTTCTGATTTCATGTTTGATAACAAACACAAGAGCCCAGAGGGATTTTCTCCATCTCTCTGGGTGAAGCAAAGTGCAAAATTCAGTGACAAAATCAAAAAGTACCTGGTGAAACTCACATTTGAGTTTCCACTTAACATTTGTCCTTTTGTTTCCTCTGAAAATGAACAAGCTCAAGGTGACTGCTGGATAGTTGTATTTGAACAGCTTATCTGGCATGAACACACATCACTGCTGGCTATACCTCAGGTCTCAGACCTACCACCAAGAAGTATTTAATCTTTTGAATGTTGTAGTTAATACTGAGAGCTAGACAGCTATTGTGTTGCTTGTTTCTCCTGTAAAATGCCAGCTGGTGTATAAAGCCAAACATCCCTTCTCACCATGCTAGCTGAAGGCTTCCTAAGAACCCTAACATATGTACATTGAGGCCAAATAGTGACCACAGGAGAGGAGGGTATCTTTCCTTAATTGAACACCTAACACTGTACTTGCTAAGCTCTATGTAGGCATTTTATATATTCCATAAAGCAATTTATGGTAATTATTAAGAGATTATATATTCTATTTATCTTTTGCCTTTCTCTTCAAACTATAGGTAGCAAGAAGTTAAATGCCTTTGAGACAAAATAAGCAAGATAAATAGGTAAAGGAGAAAGTAAAAACCAATAGTCTATGATCTGAATGTTTGTGTCTCTCTACAACTTCTATGTTAGAACTTTGTCTCCAGTGTAGGAGTATTCAGATGTGAGAATTTGGGGAGGTGACTAGATCTGACAGTTTCTCCTTCATGAAAGGGATGGACCTTGCATTTTCCAGGTAGGCACGTATGCCACTGAGCTCTGTCCCCAGCAGGAGTGGTACTCTTAAAAGATACCAGAGGGGGCCTGTTCATTCTTCACATGAGGACTCTGGGAGAAGGTGCTATCACAGACACTGCATCTTCTAGGCCACGATCTTGGACTTCCCAGCCTCCGTCGTTGCAAGCAATAAATTTCTGTTGTTTATAAATTACCCATTCAATGGCAGTTTTGTTATAGCAATCCTGGCAGTATCAAACACATAGAAACCTAAGTACAACTGGTAACTCATCCACAGAGGGCAGAGAGAAAGGAATGGAGGAGATAATGATGAAGTAAGAGAAGCCCAGCCTCCAGCAACCAAGCTGGAAATCTGATTTTGGGTAAAATATCTTCACATCTAAAATATACCTAGGTGATTCCATTCAAAGCAAAACACACAGTCAGCTGGATCTGACTCATAGACTTTTTCATCGGCTGCTTCGAACACAGACACCCAGTTATCTCCTGCTTCCCAAGGGATGAGAATTAAAAACTACAGGCAGTACTTGTCTCAGGAAGGAGCCCAAGCCCTCCCATTACAGTACACTTTGTAGCTTTGCACTTTTATTTATCATTCTAAACTTTCAGAGCAGTGCTCTGGCCTCTGGACTCCATCCAGTCTGCTTCCATTCTCCTCTTACTGACTTGATGGTATGGTTTTTGTCTAGTTGTCCTCCCAAAGCCTCATGCAGTCATTGCGGTGGCGTCTAGAGTTTGGAATTAATTCATGATCTAATGCTGGAGTTATGGATATGACTGCCACACCCACCTGGGGCAGATACTCTGCAGGCAAATAGAAGGAGGGGAGAGAGCCTTGCTAGCTGCTGAAGCTGCTGCTCCTCCCTTTGATTTTTGCTATTTTCCACCACCAAGAGCTGCTGCCCTCTTCCAGGTGCCACGCTGCCTTGGAGCCAGCTGAGTATGGCTGTCCTTCCTTCATTTTGGATGCCAGGTACTTTGTCCCAGCAATGAGAGAAAAGTAACTAAGACACTTGGGCTTTCCAGTCCTTGATTAAATTCACTCTGTAACCTTACAGTAGAGAGAGAACTTCTTAGTTCATCTCTGGCCTTCGCATGCACTGTCCCTTAATCCCACAAAGGGACTGGCTGGGCCTGGAGGAGGGGATCATCACCTGGAAAAGAACAAGGCAATCTTCATTTACAGCGAAAGAATCTGACGTTTAGTTGGATGAAGTTGATTTGACTACTAAAGAAGTGGATGGAACTTGGAACTGGAGCTGTCTTTTCTCTGAGCTCTGTCTCAGAGCCTCTGTTTTTTACCAAAGTGCTCTGAATTGAGCAAGTACTGTACCCGTAGGAGCTCTAGGATGGCCACTTTATCTTGCCATTTCATGGAAATGTTTTCTATTTCACAATATATTTTTCTTAAAACACATTGAGTATCCATTACCTGAAAGGGCCCAGAAGTGTTTTAGGAGTTTTACAGATTTTGGATAGGCCTTAACACCCGAGCATTTCTAACCCAAGGGTGTGTGGGTCAATATGACAAAAAGTTTCAGATTTCAGAGTTTTGGATTAAGGGTCAAGCTGTTTAGATAAGAGGGGTTTTTGGTGGTTATTTGTGTTCATCTAAAAATCACGCTTCAGAAATATCTGCTCATTGTAGGAACCCTTCTGACTCCCTTGGCTCAAAACCGTACGTATGCACAGCTCCAAGAAAACAGGCAGCCCTGTGTAGGTTTTGTTGTTGTTGTTTTGGTTTTGCTTTTTAGATTGAATCAATGAGATTAAGACTCAGCTAATAAGGCTGTGCTGTCTGTGGAAAGCTGAATACACTGACCACCGCCATGGAAGGGTCATTGCTCATGTTGCAGGGTGTTCATTCTCGGTCATGGATTATTTGCCTCATATCCCAAATCACTTACTGGCTAAAGGCAAAGATTATTGAACTTGAAGTTAATGTGGAATCATAACATAATATGATGTTATACTAATTCAGCAAATTCATCATAAAATTCTTACTAAATTTTGAGATAACATGCAATTGATTAAAATGTTTTACACTAAATCAAGATATTTCTAATGCTTTTTAAAAAAATGAATGTCAAAAGGAATTCAGTAAGTGTTATATATAATTGAGCTTTAAGTTTAAAAGAAACAAGGAGTTTGCATATCTAAAATACATTATTTTCAGGGACATGTTTGTAAAAAATAGTTTGAGACTTTCTCACCTGTCAGATAGGAAAAGGAACAAACATTTTAAAATGAGTAAGTTAATTTTATAGCCAAATGTTAAAATTCTGAATATGAAATTTTAAAATTGTCCATTTTAATTTTCAATCTATATTTTAAAAGAAATACTTGCTCCCTAAATTAAACAATGTAGTTTTTTAAACATATTTATTATATTAATTTTTACAAAATAAAAGAGAAATCAAGCATTTTACACCATTTTATTACATGGGAAAAATAAAACCTATCTTTATAATTTGAATACATATATAAAATTAACTTTGAAATGCAATGTCTAAAATGATTTTTAAGAAAATAGCTTCTTTACCATATGCTATACAATGTAATATATTTTCTTTGAAAAGGAAGTTCTCAAGACTATAAATTAATTTGAAAAGAATTTAGAACGTGAAAACATTTAAATTCTCCTGCATGTAAATTTGTGCAACGTGGAACATATGTTCGATAAAACCCTGTTATACTGAAATAAGAATGGAAAGAAACTTTCTAAAAACTTTCTAAATGATAGAATAGCTGGGCTTGGGAAATAGCTTTGCAGTCTAAGTGCCTGCTTGGCAAGCATAAGGACCCAGGCTCCATCCCTTTATTTTGCTCGTGATTACAGTCCCTGGTTGGTTGACTTGAACATAGAAATGGCACAATAGAGAAGTTTGGCAGGTGGAAACTGCTCACATCACCTTAATCAGAAGCACAGAGTAAACAGAGGAGACAGGAAAAGAGGTAATGCCTTCTAGGTTTATGAACTGTTCCCCTGGACACAACCTGCTAAAGTCTCATTCAGCTTTGAACTCATCTCCGGATTAATCCACTAGAAAGCAAGCATCCCCATGATCTAACCACCTTTCAGAACCTTCCAGAACCCCACCTCTGAACACATGAGGTCTCTAGAAGGCATTCTGAATCTACACTGTAACATCCCAACCCTGGTCTTTAAAAGACTAATGTCCATCCTTGTATACAAAAAATATTTTTAATCAAACTCTAAGAGTCACCAAAATTTTAACTTTTAGCATTGCTTAAAAAAATCAATTCCAAGGTTTCTTCTGAGACTTAGGGTATATTTTTAGCTGTGAAAAGTTTTACCTCTGCAAAACTTTAAAGCTAAGTTAAATACTTCAAATATACAATAGGACAAGGTAAGCATTTCCACTCCAAGATGGAGAAATAGAGGGAGATAAAGTCATGTGATTGAAGCTAGACTGAAATACAGCATGGAAAACATTAAATCCTGTACTTTGAAGTCCAGCACCCTGCACAAATTGTGTGGACATGCAAACTCTAAGCAGCATGAGCAGCCCAACCTCTATGGCACTGTTAGGTGCAGTCTTTATGTCTCTTTCCTGAGAGCTTTGCTAACTTCCTGTGCTATACCTTTATTTTCGCTGTCATAGCTTCACACACAGCCCTCTCTGGGGTGCATGGTTTGGCTTCTCAGACCTTCTCTGAAATCTGCATGGGAGCCTCCATGATCCTAAAACTTCTGCATCCTGCATTCCTAAAGAAACTGGTACCATGTTAATAATGCCAAACTTTACCACCAGCTCCAGCACTAGCAACCCACTTTGGACCATGGATCAAGAGGTTCTGTAGTACCTGGATGTGAGCCAAATGCCAGGAAACCAAGTCACTAGGTGGTCCTTTTCAAGCAGTATGCCCTGGAGTTCACTTCTCCAAGCAACACTTCACTTTTGCATCCATGAGCCTGTGAAGGGCAAGGTCTTGCTGATTCCTGAGATGCCTTCAAAGCATCTTTCCTATTGTATTGATGCAAAGGACTTTGCTTCTTTTTAGTGCTAGTTATTTTTAGCAATCAAGCTCTCTGAGGCATCAACTTTTCCTGTGCTTCTTTTCTCTCCAAGCTTCACATCATTCTGCTCTGATTTTGTTCCTGATTTTCAATGTTGATCTGACCAGAAGGCATCAATGGTACCTATGACTCAGACTGAAAGTTGTGCTGCCATGAAATTTCCTCCACTAGATTAATTAGTTGATTTACATTAATCTCAATTTCCCACAAAATCTCAGGACCTGAATAAATTTTTATGCCAGAGTATGACACATATCATAAGTCCAACTGGCAACGGAATTCTTATTCTCAAATGAAACATCTTGAGCCTAGTTATTACTAATGGTATTGTTATCATCATTCCAGCCTTCTGAATTCTGACCACAATCTCCCCTTAAACTTGGTTTATAGCATTCTAAGGGTTCTGTAGCCAGCAGCTCCAAGCCTTTCCAAGCTCCTTCCATGAACCAGATTGAAAGATTTCTAAATGTGGCTATGTGGTATAAACACTGGCAAACAGTGCAACAAAGCATTAAAGAGATTATACATCATGACCATGTACACAGCATCTCGGGAATGCAAGGATGGTTAAACATATACAAATAGAAAAACGTGTACATTGTATATCATACAAACACAGCAAGGGAAAAATTCACACCATCATCTCAGTCAGTGCAGAAAGTCTGACAAAAGGCCTACATCAATTCATGATAAAAGTCTTGACAAAAACATATAGAATCAATCTTGTCTCAATCTGATAAAAGTTACATATGACAAAACCTACAGCCAACATCATACTAAATGGAGAAAACTGAAAGCTTTCCCTCTAAAGTCAGGAGCAAGATAAAGATATCCTCCATTACCATTCAGTTCAATACAATACTGGAAACTACTGCCACTGTGATGAGGGAAAAGGAATAAAGATAGGAAAGAAAGAGTTCAAATTGCCTTTACTCGCAAATCACAGATCTTTCACACCAAGACCAAAGAGTCCACAGAAGACTCCTCAATTCAGCAAGGCAGCAAGACAAAGTCAATACACAAAAACCGATAGTGTTCCTGGGTATGTGTGAGAACTTTCTGAATAACTACTATTGAAGACAACAATATGCAATGTGTTAATTATTGTAATTGTCCTACTAACCTGTTTTGAAACTATCTCATTGCTATTTCTTTCTCATTAAAATTTTTTTTTCATGTATACATTGTGTTTTATTGATTCTTCACTACTGATTTTTTTCACATTTTGATATTGATGAAATATTACAATTGTAACAGTCCGACAGATGGCTAGGAAGAACATATCTGTGCTTGCTCCTGTTCACATCAAATTTGTCGTAGCTTATTTTTGTGTGTGTGTGTGGGCATTTTATTTTTTTTCCATTTATTTTTATTTTATTGAAATACAAATGTCAATCAGACAGTTTCAAAACACCATAAACATACAGAGTCGATGAAATAATACATTGCAAACTGTTTTCATAAGGTTTTGGTATTGTACAAGGTGCATACATGATATTATATTTACAGGTTTTTATATAGCTGAATTATATCAAAGATTCAATAATTATTTACCTAGTGGATGACCATAGCACTAAAAGCCGACATAATATCCTGTCCCACCACCAATAGTGCAGATC